>OY284472.1:41165956-41264860 GCA_958336335.1 Dilophus febrilis
AGAATTCGTTCGTGAGAGTTTTTCAATTGGCTGTAGTTGTAGGTGGCTATGCTGTTTGTAATCGACTATAACTATAGCTGAGCCGCGATTCTATTGAAAAGTGATTATTTTTAGTGAGTGACTTCGAAGGAGTCATAATTATTGTGAGTTTATTCGAATAAGACACACAAGTTCCCTTTTTTTTAACTATATTCTTTATTATTATTATCAATAAACAAAAAAATAATGACTGTATTTGGAAAATTATAGAAAAAAAATCAATATTATAATTTATTAGTATTTAAAATTTATGCGTATATGATGATTTTATTAAAAAAAAATATGTAAGAAGTCACTGACGACTCACACATTTTTATTTTAGTGAATATTTTTTTACTCAATTTGTTCCCCTTTCATTCATTCGAAATAAAAAATTCCCAAAATATGACGAAATAGTCATGTTACTAACGAGTCACTTTTCCATAGAATCGCGGCTCTATAACTATAACTATAACTATAACTATAACTATAACTTTATTATGATCACGAATGCACTACAGTTATTTCTGATTCTGAAGAGAAACACATTTTTTTAGAACACTTTAAAATTAAAACGTAAACAATAATCTAATTTCGTAGTCTGCTGATACCCGAGGACTTTTTCGAAGCCGTGAGTTTTACGTTTTACGATTTTTGTGTTTGGACTTCACTTTGCATGTGCAATTTGCACCGATGTGAAAACCGCACCTTTATTGATTTATCGAAGTTTTTAAAATATGAAATACATATTATTCAAAATTAAACGATATGTATGCGTCCTCATTGTAAAATAATATTATTATAGAATCTTCTGAAGCAATTGTAATACTATTTTAATGGTTAAAAATAAATATTGGTGTTGCTGGCCCATGTGGGATATTTTATTCGAGACCCCTTGTATTTGGACCTATATATATACACCAAAGGAAAACACAACAAAATTCAATACATGTATATTACGTCTACGTTGCAAGAATTTTCTCTAATAGCAATTTATTTTCACAAAAAAAAACAAATTGTTCCTGTTAAGAATTTAATTTTTCGCGAGTTCGCATGACTAGGAAAATATATTCTGTTTCATATTTTCCACTGTTATATATGTACTATATTTCGTCATGCAATCAAAACATAATAAATACATAGAAATTGTTAAATATTAATAGCCAGAGGTAGAGCGAATGAATAAAAATATACACCACACAAATAAGGTCGACTTTTATTCTCTTACAAAACAGACATTTTCCGAAAACCAAATTGTATTGTATTGTATTTTAAAATTGCATAGACTATAGAAGTATAGAGGTACTTTGTGATAGTACCATTTTATTAAAATTTTTCATATCATATCAGTTGAAGTTGAATCTTTGAATATGATTGAGAATATTTTTTAGCTTAAATAATATAAAATACAAGCGTGAATATATTAAAAATGTGAAAAATTGGATAAATGTTATAACATTTTGATGACCTTATACACTAAATGTATGTTTATATTTTAAAGTTTATGTTTTGTAACAATATATGTAAATCGTATGTTTTTAAAATTATAATGTGATGATATAATTGATAAACACTTTAAATTAATTAATAAATAAAGGTGAAAATTTGAAAGAGGTCATTCTTCATTAAAACAACATCGATTAGTTTTGCCAATCAATTCATAATTAATTAATTTCAAAAACATAAATTAATATTCCACAAATTAAGAGAATATGCATTATGCACCATGATTGTTACGTATAATTTATAAATTTGTATTTATGACCATTTTGAAATAAAGCTCAAATGAATTTAATTGTATGTATACACTTATATTTATGCGTATGCAATCATAATCCAATTCAACAACTTCATTCAAATAAAGCGAAAAGGTAGTCGACAATTTTATTGCAAGCAAAAATATTTTATGTTTTCACAATATGTTTTGTAAAATCGGTTATTATTTCTAAATATCTTTGAACAAATGAACAAAATATTTAAAAATGTTCCTCTATTAGAAAATTAAAGTTGATTGAATTTTCAAACCGTATATATAGCAAAATAGTATAAAACTTATAGCTTATAGCACCATGGTTATAACTTAAAAAATTAGAATATTCTAAGTCACACCACTGCATATATAGCATATATACGTAATATACATTTGCTGTATGTTCAATTAAAATTTACTGAATTTGTACCGATTATATATGGATGAATATGTAATCGAATGTTAATGCAAAACTGAAGTCAGAAATATGGGTGGAGAAAACTTTAATAAAATAATCACAAAAAATAAAGCAATAAGCAAATCGGAATATATAACATATATATATATATATACACTTTAATTTATCGCTTTTTCAAATACATATATCTTCTTATATAAGTTTTATAAATAATCAATAATATGCGATTATAATTAATTTTGTCTTTATGTTCATCAATAATAACGTTCTATAGTACATACAAATTTCTTACAGTTCTATACAAATACTTACAGTTCTATACAAATATAAATTGATACCGATATATAGATGAAAGACATCGGAAAACCGTTTCTCCTACGAACCTATAATACTAAATGTAAATTTTTAATATAATATAACCAACAACTCGATAATTGATTTTGTACATCTATTTTTAAATATTCACCCAAAGTAGGTACCTATATAATTATCATATCAAAATTGGATATTTGTGTAAAGAGATGTAAATAAATAGGTGTATAACACTAAAGTGATAAAATGTAAATTTTGTATATACATATATTTTAACATCACACTTCCGAATATAAAAAAAACAAACTATATACCATACATAATATAACAACCAATATAACTGCTAAATGAACAATAAATAATTATAAGTTTTTTAATTAAATTTCCACAAACATTTATAATTAAATTTAATGGATATGTATCGTAGGTATTGTTGTATTATTTGAATAGTTTGTATTATTTATATAGTGTAAGTTCATGCTATAATTAAATTGAATAAAATATATATCAAAAAACGTGTATGTAAAATGGCAACAACAACGCCGTTATTATCAACATCGCCGTTATTAACAACATCACCTTCACCACTACCACTATCCTCTACAAATATTTTTAATAATAAAAACAATAACCATAATTATTATTATGGATATATCGGTGATAATAATAATACGAAGAATATATTATCAACAATATTCACTACTTCTTTTCAGGCGTCACACGAGCATAGTACATCCATTTTTTCAACAACATCTCGAACAATTACAACATCATTAGCTACGTTCACCCTAACATCGACGGACTCGAACATTAATAAATCACCACCTCAAACGACATCATCCATGACATCATTAACCTCTGCATCAACAAATATAATAACAACGGAAAATGTATATTCGTCGATTGATAAATTTACATCTTCGTTTACACCGTTAACAACTACAGCAATAACACCTACATTATCGTCGCCAGCAATAAATATTATGTTCGATGGTGCAAATATTGGGGATAATTTTTTTAATAATTCATCATCACAGTTAGATGTAATAAACACTCGCGTAATACAAGCAACATTTTGTTGCTTATATCTGGCCATATTTGTATTAGGCATTTTTGGGAATGTTTTAGTGTGTTATGTTGTTTTTCGCAATAAAACAATGCAAACTGTTACAAATTTATTCATAACAAATTTAGCCTTATCGGATTTATTATTATGTACGTTAGCTGTACCATTTACACCGTTGTATACATTTTTAGGTCGTTGGGTATTCGGTACAGTTTTATGTCATTTAGTCCCATATGCACAGGGATGCAGTGTTTATATATCAACATTAACACTAACATCAATTGCAGTTGATCGATTTTTTGTTATAATTTATCCATTTCATCCACGTATGCGAATATCCACATGTATTTTTATAATATTCGCTATATGGATATTTTCATTATTAGTTACGTTACCATATGGCTTATATATGGAAGTGGTTCATTTAAATTTTACAGGTGCATATACACATTATTGTGAAGAAGATTGGCCATCGGAATATTACAGAAAAATATTTGGTTCTATGACATCTATATTACAGTATGCATTACCATTTTTAATTATATCATTTTGTTATGTATGCGTATCGATTCGTTTAAACAATAGGGCCAAAACAAAACCAGGTACAAAAACAATGAAAAAGGAAGAAATTGAACGAGATCGTAAGCGGCGTACAAATCTCATGCTAATTGCTATGGTCGGTGTGTTCGGAATTTCATGGTTACCATTGAATATGACAAATGTTATAAATGATTTTCATGCGAGTATTGATCAATGGAGTTACTATAATTTGTTATTTTTCATTTCACATTGTATAGCTATGTCATCTACATGTTATAATCCATTTTTGTACGCATGGCTAAATGATAATTTTCGTAAAGAATTTAAACTAGTAATGCCATGTTTTAGAAAGGCGCACCATAAAAAACGTAGTAAACGTCTATTACCGGATAGCCAACGTTGGATACCTGAGCCAACATTTATTGGTAATAATGAAACTGTACAAGAATCATTGTTAACATCATCGTTTATAAAAAGCGGGTTTAATTCATTCGGGAATGGAGGTAGTAGCAGACCTAATAGTGAACCTTGTGAATCAATGCAATTAACAGAACATCGAAATTTAACGATATATATAGAGCCTGCAATTTTATTATCTGAAGTAAATGGAGTAACATCATCGACATTGCCAAATCAACAATTGCATCCTGTGGTTACGTCGACACCACAAATATCGAATCAGCAACAAAACCTCCAAACACTTGTAAATAATAATTATCCAACAGAAACATTACAATTAGCAACGTGTGTCTTAGAAACCAAATTTAAAGATTCTTTACTTGGTCAGCAAAATCAACAACAAGGGTCAAGCATTATCAAACCAATTATTAATAATCCAATAACAAAAATACGTTTTGTAACTGATGTACGAAAAATTGATATAAGTACATTAAATGTATAAGTTTATAATGGTAAGTTATATTGCAGAAAAACTTTATAAAGATAATTTCTGTTTCCAGTGAAAATGACTATTTTTCTTGAAAACAGAGTATAACACATGGAGTTCGTGAGTTCGAATCACCTCCTTAAAACAATATATGATAAAGCGATGTGACACAATAATATATTGAAGTAATATACTAAATTATCCTAGTCACCGCTGGACTTGTATGGGAAGGGGTGGCAGCGATGTGATCAAATCTTCAAGCATATAACTTGAAAATTCTTTGAGATATACGAGACACATAAAACCAAATATATTTTTCGCTGGTTATTAAAACCGTGTCGGTTTGGTTAATTTTTCATTTTTTTCGCCATTCACCAAACCTGTGACAAAAAAATGTTATTTTTTTCGCTAAATAACCGATTCGGTTATGATAACGGGTTCCAAAAACCGACACCGACCTTTTTGATGGAATAAAAGAGAATAGATATTTTGTGAGGTTATTTTTGTTGTCTGTCTTTTAATCATTTCGAAACAGTAACCGAGAAATTTGCAATTGTTTGTGAAGCGAAAGAGTTATTCACATATCGGGTTTAAAAACCGGTAACACGAAAAAAATACTCCATTATAAAAAAAAAATAAGTTTACACGTTTACACCGATAATTGATTTAACGTATGACAACATCTTTTTGTTATTGTATTGTATAATTTGGTAAGGAAAATAGAAATGTATACATGCACTCTCAATATGGTATTAATACCTGGCACTATATATAGCTATACATATGAATGCTCTATATACATTTTCGTTACGTGCGTACGGTGTAAAATACACACCATCTTTCCGTCTAACAAGTTTAAAAACTTGCTACATTCATTAGCTTTTGTTTGTCATATATTTCAATACGATATCTCTAATAGTTGCATGGTTATTCACAAAATTCCATGATATCACTGCTCCCACGCACTCAGGAGTTGGCTTGTCAGCTTTTCTTAAATAAATAAATAACATCTAAAAGATATTCCGACAATGTTTCCCAGACTTACGGCATACTCACAAACAATATTATTCAAAATATATAAAAAATTATATTCATATCATCATCATAGAGTATATACTATATATATTATTTGCGATATTTATAATGTAATACAGAATAATATTACTCACTTATTTTAAATGTTTAATTAATTATTTACACATGCACATAGAAATTAAAAATACTTTTTTTTTTTAATTTCTGTACATTATCATATATTCAATAAACATACCAATAATATTTTAATTGCCAATTCATATAAATGAGCATATAAGTATATATGTATAGGATAGATTACACTAAGATTTGAAATGTTCTAAATGGGTTTATAAAAGATATATGATAAAGATAATATATATATGTATACACTGCTTCACAAAATTTTTTGCACAAGACAAAATAAAATAAACAAATTTAATTGAGCTATTTGTTAATATAATTTTTTAAATATTACTTAAAATGACTCACATATTTAAAATAAAACATACGAACAAAATAAAAAAAATAAAAAATCATAATTCGGTTTTGTCTTTTGATTCCGTTTCTTAAGTAATTTTGGTTTTACAGCTTCCGGGGTTGTGATTGTAAATTTTTTTATTCTGCCCTATAGTTTCAATCAAAGATACTCAATTGCACTATATCTAAACTTCAATTGTATTTTTATAATGCATGTAATTAGATAAATGTATTGGAAATAAAATACGTCATCTGTAAGTTGCAAAATCAAATTTGTATTTATTACTTTGTAATTTATAACTATTGTATTATAACTTAGCTTTTATTACTATATATATTATAATTAAAATACTTTCGTAATATCCATTTAGCCATATGGATATATATTTATACATATGGTATACACAAAAATAATATTTCACTATTGTTCATATACATTCAATCCTTGGCAATATATTGACATAATACATTACATGTGGTATGGAAATGGTTATTACGAGTATAGATATCATATCCATAATTTAATAAAAATAATTTCAATTATATATGTTAATTCTTTTCTATAACATAATTCTGGTTGATGTGGTATAGCGTATAACTATAAAAGATGCATACACAAACCGCATTAATTTTGTTTCACCTAATAACCAACAAAATAATTTCAATAGTTCCAAATCGTATTTTTATATGGTAATATTTTTTACTTTGTGATGTAGTTGGTAAGAAATCCTAGCTAAAATTCATACAAAAATTGGAAGGTGTGGGTTCGAATCCTACTGAAGACATAAAATATGGTTTCCTGCGTAAAACCAGTATACAGGCCGTTATACATGTTATTTAATTTACAATTAGTATGAACAATTCGTTCATAAAACTGTCAATTGGTTTTGAAGTAGACACCTACCAGTTAATTACATAATCGGTTTTTTTTATATTTGACAGTAATTATGTAACTATATGGAACAACTTACGAATTATAATTAAATCTTAATTCTACAAAGTAGCGTGGTGCAAAATGAACGTATCGATATATATATCGATTTCGAATTCAAAACATAACATTCCTTTTGCGCCATATAGTAATATATATCCATGAACCAATATTTAAAAAAACAATTTGATTTTATAGATACACAAATAAACATATTTGCATTAAATTAGCTGTATAACCATGTGTTTATAAATACAGTAATTAAATTTTTATAATTAATATAACATGCACAAATGTATTTGGTTTTATATACAGAAAAATAAATAATATTCGTGTATATAGAATATAGATGTAGATTATATTAATTGAGGAATTGAGCATATTTGAGATTTTTTTTGTTTAGTGGATATTCTGAATTCAGCAAGATATTTTAAATAATTATAAATAAGAAATTATTATATAGCAATTAATAAAAAATAAATTTCAATTATAGCATATATTTTCTTTTCGTTATATTTACAGTAAAGATACATCAATTTATATTATACATATATACACAAGGTACTTATTTACCTATATAATATAATATATATTATATATAAAGTATTTATTCTGGAAAAATAAAAAGATTTGTAACCATACTTTCAACGATATATATGCATATACCTATATATTACAAATTAAATAAAGTATAATTAAATGAAAAGGAGATAATACCGAAATAAAAATCAATATTAAATTTAAGGAAACATAGGTACCCAACAATTTTAGCTTTAAATTTATTTATTTTATTTAACTTTATCGGTAAAAAATGAATAGTTCTATAATTTTCAAATAATTATATTTATCTTTTAAAAAAGTTTTTATATTTAATTAGAATTATTTTATGTTTGTATATATATAATTACTAATTGGTAACATAAATAGTGTATGCGTTATGCAATTAATATATATAATTATTCCAGTAAATATAATATAGTATTTGTAATATAGTAAAATCGAAATTAAATATAAAATATGTTGTAACGATGCAACCGGCACAACATATAGAAGATGCAAAAGATCTTCATAACAATTCAATCTTAATCATCGCGGCTTATGTTTTTATAAAATAAAAGAATAATTCGATTATGTGTATGGATGAATAGAATTAAAAGAGACTAGAACGACCGTGAGAGCCAAATTGATATGCCAGCCAACATAAAAATGTATAGATGTAATAATTTGATAAATATCTCTCAAATTTTCCTAAAATGGCGATCAAAAATGCCAAATAAATCTCATAATTTTTTTTTAATCAAAAAAAAAAATTACAAAAACAAAAAAAAACGGAAACAAACTAAATTATATTAAAATATATAGAAAATGTGCATAAAATTGTATTGAAAATAGTAATATTTAATTATAAATATTTTTTTCACAACATGGTAAATAGGGACACCTAGTGAGTTTTGGTTGAACTCCGTACTCTTACGAGCGCCTCTAGTGTTTTTTGGTTGAACTCCAGTTCCTACGCGAACGCCTCTAGTGTTTGTTGGTTACAGTTTGTATATGTACACGAATGCATAAGTAGTAATGCTGGCCTAAATTGTATATACATTTTCTATGGAGAATTCAAGCCACTGCTGTTCTAGTCTCCTTTAATTCTATTTTTATTATTCATTGAAAAAATAAACAAAAATTAGTGGTGTTGTTTTGATTATATGTTTGTTATTAATAATAAATTAATGAATCGTTTAATAATTATTAAAATAATTTTATTAAGACAATTTGATCTAAACACAATTAAGAGCAAGAATGTATTTTAGAATTAAGTATTTAAGTAAAATGTTACAAGAAGAAAAAATCAAAAACAGAAAAATAATAAAAACAATTACATAGTAACATATAAATTTCCCATTTGCAGATTATTAATCATTTTTAAAATATTGATTAAAATATTTAATTCGAATTTATATGAAATATAAAAGATAAAATTCATATTAAAATTTTTTCACTCAGAGTGACGCCATACAAAATTGAATATCAGCTGTCAAACATACCTATGGTCTTTATACCATATCTATTGTCTCAATAAAATCGTTTTTTTAGTCCATTTCAAATACACATAAACGCAACTTATGTATCTATTTTGACAGGACTTGTTATCACGTATATGCACCCTTGATGCATAAACGCAACTTATTTTTACAAAATTAAAAAATTTATTAGCATTGCAAAATTGGTCAATATCAAAATCAAACTAAATATAGCAGTATAGTAATCTTTTTTACAATATATTTAAAAAAAACGATATATATAACTGATATAGTTAGTATTTAGGGTGTTCTTTCTACTATACTACACTATTCTTTTTTATCAATGGTGCTTCACTGTAACAGAATCCAACTGTAGTTTCGCGGTCGCTAGAGATGCAGTCTAAAAAAATTGTTTTATTTGTTTGCAAATAGTAATTACGGTGCATAAAATTAATAGTATGCCATCAATCGAAAGTGATTCCAGCGATAACATTGCATGTATAACCGATTTTATTGATATAAATGATCCACCTCCCGCCAAGGTTAAAAATCGAATATCAAATAATATTAAAAGAAAACTTCCTATACGACGAAAATGTAAAATCCCCTTAAAATTAGTTCCAACTATATATGCAAGTAAGAATTTTTTATTAAATTTATTGAAGCTTGATTTACGTATTGATTTATTATTTAATAATTTATATAGGAGCAAAAAAGTATCAAATACCTGTTATTCAGTTATGTACACCATTAGAGTTTATAAATACAACAGGAATTTTTAAAAAATTACAATCATTTGATAAACACCTTTTAAAAATTCAATTAAACTGTCGTTCCGCATTATCTGATAATTTATTGGATATAGAAAAATGTAAATCATATATTTATGCATACTCACCGATGTTATTATTAAATGATGCTAAAAATTGTGTACAATATCAAGATTGGCGGAATTTAGCACGTTGTCTATCTACACTTATCACAATGAAAAATGTTCAACGTTTTTATTCCATCATATTAAGGGTAATTTAAATCTAGTGGTTTATTTATGGTTTATAAGTTACTTTTAGTTCGTTTTATTAGTTATTTTATCATTATTTTATGCCATTACAGTATTGTTTAATTTCACTTCTATATGATCCAATGGTTTATAAACATCGTCCAGGATTATTACGTCGATTTTTGAATGGTGTGTTATTCTGTAAAAATAATCTGGAAATTGAAGAGTTCTTAAGAAACACATTTGAAATACACCAACAATCGGTTGAAACAGAGGACGATTATGACCCAGATATTATATTGCAGAATAATTTATTAGATCCATTTGTGACCACTCAACAATAAATTGCAACACACGAAAAACAAAATAAAGTTAGACCAAACGCCATCAACAAATAAAAACATGCAGGGATAAATATTCATTAAGGGACGATTAAAATAAAAACTAAAACTTTATATTATAAAAAATCATATTTAATTAACACTTTCAAGAAAATACTATAGTGTAATAATTGTGTTATTATATGACTATAATTAATTTTAAGTGATGTTTAATACATATATATATATAGTAACATTTAAATATTAAAGAATAAAACAAAATGGAGAAGCGCATTTTTTATTAAACAAAACGCATTATTTTAACACCTTTTGTAACCAATTTCTGCAATACGATCACTGCGTACATGTACAAATAGAAGACTAATATCACGAAATTTAAAAACAAACTCCAAATCATCATCTGACCGTACCTCTGACAAGGAACTAACGCCATGATAATAATAAAATAAATCTTTATTTTTATAAGAAAAAATTGCTCGATACCATTTATCGGGTATTATGGCGATTGGATCATTTAATATTATGCGATAAATATTTTCACTTCCATCATACTCAAATGTTTGTTGTTGGTCTAAACATTTAACCATTGATGAATTATACATTTGTACATGGATCGTTTCTTTTTTATTGTTTAATGGTGATCCGTATAATCCAAAACTTAACAACTCAATTGATTTATTAACTTGAAAATCAACCATTGGACCCTGAAATACATATTCATGGCTAGCAACACCGCCGCTTACCCTTAAAATATATTTAGGTAAAAATGTTTGAGGATTTCGTTTTTCAACAGAAAACGATAAGGAACGATTATCTCGCATTAAAATGTATTGAAATATATCGGCAATCTCTTGACTTGTAAAGAATTCGGGTAAAGTTTGAACACACTGCGAAAATTCATGTGCGGTCATCGTTGGAAAACGTATTAAATACGTACAATCACCTAATAATTTACGTTGATTAGAAGATGTTTTCTTATAACCAGATCGTTCACAAACATTCTCAGTCCATTTCAAAACCATTTCAAATAGTAAATGTTCAGATATTTTTAAATTATCCATAGTTAAAATACTGCGTAATGCACCAATACTAATGTGACTAAATTTTGTTGATGCTAATATTTTTGGCGTTCGATCCTGAATAATATCAATACACTTTTGAGTTATTTTAAAATCCATTAAATATAAATGATCATAAATTTCACAAATATTATCATCATTTAGTATTTTAAAAAGATAATCATTGCACATGCATTCCAATTCTTGTAAGTCAAATTTATGAGCGCCATATAAAATTTTATATACATTAGTTACCGTAAAATGTACTCGATCCGTATATAAATATCGTAAAATTTCCAAAAATTCCTCCGCTGGTATATCTGTTACTAAAATTTTTCCATTATCTTTAATACAATCCCTAACAATTGCATTAAAAACCGAACCACCTACTGAAAGTACAACTTTATGTGCATAATATTCAATCAGTGTGGACTTGCTAATCGTGGAGGAACTATTTTCACCATTAATTTGATCGTTATTATTATTATTCATAAATGTAAATGTAACATCCGAATACATTGGATTATTTAATAGTTTACTCATGCGGTTGTTAAGTGTGTTGTCAGCATGGGCAACCTTAATTTGTTGACCTTCATCATTGGCCGTGGTTAGGTCTTCATTTGAAGAATAAATTCGTATATCTTCAAATTCATAAATTAATTGATTATTTTCAACCTTATTCATTATAATTATTTTTATTTTATTGCTAATCTTGATGGAGTTATGAACACAGTTTTTGATACAAATTACAAATTGTGAAATTTAACACAATTCACAATAAAGTAAATAAACACTTTTAGCAATACGAAACATTTTTTTTATTATTCAATTTCTTTAAAAATCGATAATACGGAGTCACGCAATACGCAAATTATAAATACAGTAGACTCGTGATATAAGGAACCCTTGAAGGAAAGTTCGAAATAGGAAACGCTTCCAAAGTTTGCATTATAGCCCTTTAAATATAAGGAACGCTGAAGTAAAAAAAAAATCCCGATATAAGGAACGATTGGTATATTTTATGCACGTATTGGTATTCGAAACTAAATTTAATTATGTATTAGAAAATATTTGAATGAAATTGTGTTATTCCTCTCAGAATCATTTGCTTCATCAAAAATATATGCATATATTTTTTTTAATGCCAGGTGATATATAAACATAATTTTTATTTTCTTTGCAGTTGTGAATTAATACGCGTGTTAATGTACTCGTGTTCACCAACTCTACCACTTGAATGAATTATTAGAGATATCTTATTCAGTGCCTATAACCAATTCACTTCAAATTTTGATTGATAAAAATCGAAAAAATTTCATATACGATAATTTTTTCCGATCCGATAATATATATGTTTCCATTCTAATGGCGGGCGTGATAAAATTTTTCCCGACGACCTAACCGATAGAGTATTCTGAAAGGTAAATGCTTGAAAATAAAAATGGAAATCTCTCAAATGGAAATATTTAGTCACTGAACGAAATTCTTTTTGTTTCCATTTTAACAGAAACCAAACAGTGGCGTTTACTTCAAGCATATATGTCTTATAAAAGGATGATTCTAGTCAACCAAAATATACATTTTCCATTAATGAAACATAAAGGGGGTTGAGGAGCTTTTTCGTATTTATAATCGTTAATTGCCACCTTGAAAATCACTGAAACATTAAACAAAAATACATTGTACCTTCACGGAAAGGATACTAAATGAAATCGTAATGGACTTTTTCCGGTGCAAATTAGAAAATGGATGTAGTTGTCATATTATATAGAAGTTTGAAGTTGTATAGTATATTACAGATATGCGATTTTACAATTGGTCGGTAATGTTGTCTGCAATTTTTATTTATTTTTGAATTTTTTTTTATTTTATCAAAAATTATATGGCAAACAAGTGGCATTACCAAAGGGTTCTGATTTTTTTTATATTATGACTATCCATTACACATTGATATCATAAAATGTACACACCGTAAATATAATATAAGATAGCAAATTATTCTCTATGATATTTTAATCTTAAGTTGATTGTTTTTTATAGCATGGGTATAATAATAATAATTAAAATGATTGCCTACTATATATATATATTGTTTAAAATGATATAAAATACAGGAATATATACAAATCAATAAACATGATTGACATGGTTTAATTTAATTTCATTATTCACACAAGATATTATCGTTAAAGTGTTTAGTGTTCAAATGATACATCAATTTATTATTATTTTATGAACCTTTGATTTCTGAATGATGATGAATAATTGGATTAGTTAAAAATTAAATTTATAAATACACAAGTAATCAAAATTATATTTATGTATATGTATGGATTTAAGTTTAAGCTACTGCATATATTGTTTTATAATTGATTGTTCAATTATATAGATATTAGGATTTTATTGTAGTGTTTTTATAATATTCATGATTATGATAATATTAATTTTAATATGGTTATTGTGTTTTTTTAATATAGATATTGTATTTATTTCTGAATGTTACTCTAGCATTGAAATATTTAAGGTATATATACCCTTGGAAAATTTTAAAATTTTAAAATCTCACATAATTGACATAAAGTATTTGTATTACTATATTTATGTATAGGGTATTTCAACTGAAATAAGAAAGACGAATTAAAATCCCATATCACTTAAATTAAAATATGTTTGTGAACATTAACATTATGAGTAATAGCTAATAGGTATCAGCATATCTACATCATCGTAATATGCATTTTTAATCATAAAAGAATTATAATGAATTAATTAAGAATTTTCCGTTTGAACGATATGATTTGATAATTTAATAGATATGTAGTTCATAATATATTCGAAATATATAATAAAAATTATATAATTTAAGATTACAACCGGCGATTGGTTTTAGCGTCCGAAACAGTTTTCTGTTGTTGTTTTCATAATTATAGTTGCTTTTTCCGTGTTGGTAATTACCCGTACCGCAACGATATATGTGCGAAAAATTCGGCTCTTAAGTAACCGCAAAACACAAAACATATGTTATGTCTTCAATAGGATACGATATACGAACACATGACCCTAAAATTTTGTAAGAACTTTCTATTGGCGTTTTTTATCAACTACAACACAGATTCAGATAGTTCATAATAATGTCACATAAAAACAATAAGAGGGATTGCACATTTATTTTGATTCAGCAATAACCAATTAAGCAAACACCATAGTATATATTATATAAAGTTATATGGTTATATGGTTATATATAATGGGTCTGTGCACTGATAGCAAATTAAGTGAATATAGCCAAATAAATAGTCACTTTGTAACTATTTGTTTTATAACATTATTCACCTCATTTTCAGTCAAAACAAGGCACTGCATTTTAGTTAACTAAACGGTCGACTATTATTAGACTGAGATCTTGATAGCTTAGTCGAAAATTGTATGTGCATGTGTAAATGTTTATAAATATATTTTCAAATAAGCAGTATATTTTTGATTGTTGGTTTACCTTTAATTTTTTTGTTTGTTTACCTGTGAATTTAATTTTATATATAAAAATACGATTGAATTTAACACATTAGCAATGTCGACTATTATTTTACTTTTTGTTGTTCACTACATAACTTTTTTTTGACTGAACTAAAATAAACTAGAAATATTCAAAACTAAACAATTTTTTGAGTTGATGAGTGAACAGACCCAATAACTATGAATTCGTCATGGTTTTACATTTATTGGTTTATAGACAAAAATTTACAAATGTAATTGGTTAATATATTGTTAATATTATTACTATAAAATCATAGATGTTAAAAAAAACAAATATGCTGTCGGTTTCTTAACATACAACGACTTTTAAAAAAAATTTAGTACACCTAAACCTTTTTTGAAAGTTAAAGTGTCGTAAGACCGAATTATTTTAAAACAAAATTCCTATATTTCTCAGCGAACTTACATGCGACGTCCTGTACACACGTGTTATGAATGACACCCCATAAAGTAGTTGTTCCCATTTAAGAAATATACAAATGTTAATAACTACATTTTTTTTCTTTGTGCCTGATAACTGCCGATTATTGTAATTGTGTTTAAACAAAATTATTTCATCGTGATTTTACTGATTAGTTTAATCATATATACGTATAAATTGCGGATTAGTATGATTTTTCAAGTCATATGAAGTGGATTGAATTAGATATTTACTTTTAAATTCTTTTTTAATAAAAATTGATGTGTAGTTGTACAGCTTTAAATATATTTGATTTTCATTTTAAAATAAAATTTTTCGTGTAAGTCGCAATAATATTACATCTATCTATTATCATTTCTGTATCATATATTTAATATAGGAAGATCATTCCATATATTTACATATTTTTACTTGTTTTGGCATAGTGAATGTTTTTTCCTGATTTTGTATCTAAATAAAATTCTTAAGAGTATTTTATATATGTAATTGTTTAATTAGATTACACCCTTGTTAATATATGGTTAATATTTTAACTTATATTAATTTATATTATATTAATAATTAATTATTCAGATTAATATGACATCAGACGTTAATAAAAGTGATAAACCACCGATTGGATTTACTTTATCCGATTTTAATTCCACGTAAGTATATCCAATATATATGCAATATTAATAAGCTTGAAAAGGAATAAAATTAATTCTTATTCAGCTTTAATGTAATCACTTAAATTTAAACTGCATTTTTGTAAAATTTATTATTAAAATATTAACATTAATCTTAAAGTAAATTTATAAGGAATGGTATTATTCATACAATATAGTATCGATAGATATATGTTTGAGATATAATTGCTTTATGAACATATTATTTTACGTCATCAAAATGCAAAATATCTTTCTTTAATTTTGTGCATCATTATTTTTTAATAAAATGGTCAGATTGCGTAGAAAATTAGCTCTAGTTACATACTGTTAAATAATTAAAACGAGAATGTTATACTGGCAACGTGCAGTGGAAGACTGACGAAAACGTTTATTACATTTTATGGCATAAGTGACAATTCATACTTAACCTAGCCTACCGACATCTCTATTATATATTGTTAAACTATTACATTCAACACCTTCTCTTAATTGTTTAACCCAAATATAATATAGAATGTCTTACAAACTTATTTTAACTAAATATTAAATTATTAAATTATTAACCTATGTAATTAATGTTAGTTTTGTTCTCTTGAATATAGGTTCTGGATACCAGCTGATCCCTGAATCCTTCAAATTTATTTACGTTCAGTGCCTTTGTAAAGATATCTGCCAGTTGAAATTCCGTTGGACAGTATTTGACTTTAATCAACCCAGCCGCAACCTGCTCATTTATGAAATGATGCTTAACCTCAATATGTTTACTCCTACGATTAAATACGTTGGTTGTTATTAATTTTATGGCACTCTGATTGTCCACGTTGAGATGAACAACAATATTTACGCCAATGATTTCTTCGATCAGCCTTTTCAAATAAATTAATTCGCGACAGCAATCTGCCGCTGCTATGTATTCTGCTTCTGTGCTTGATAGCGCTACCGTCGGCTGCTTCCTTGAGCCCCAACTTATTGGTCCATTACAGAACATGATTACATATCCCGTAGTGCTTTTTCTGGTGGTTTTATCCCCGGCAAAATCCGAGTCGCAATATGCATTTAAATCAAAATTACCTGCCGTTGAATATGTTATCCCCACATCCGTTGTTTCCTTTAAATATCTTAACATATTCTTCACATTTCCCACATCATTGACATTTGGCTTTTCAATCGATCTGCTGCCGTAATTTACTGCAAATGCCAAATCTGGACGCGTTTTTGTGGTCAAATACAATAAACCCCCTATTGCTTCGCGATATGGAAATAATCCACTTGAGTTCAAAACATCGGCGTTCGAATTATCAATTGTCATAGGTATTCTCGAACCCTTTGCATCCGTCATTCTAAATTTTTCAATTATTTTCTCAGCATACGTCTTCTGATGTAACCCCATATTACCCTTGTTTCTTTTTATTTCCATTCCGACAAATGTTGTTACATTTTCATCTCGTGTCATTTCAAATTCCTTACCAAGATCGTCCATCAGCTCACATATCCTCTTTCTATCACTTCCCATTATTAAACCATCATCCACATAAATTGCAAGTAACATTGCATAATCGTCAGTGCGAAATATACACCGGTCATATTTCGACGCAATCAAACCCTTTTCCTTCAAAAAACCTGTGAACCTTTGATTCCACTTCAGCGGAGCCTGCTTTAAACCATACATGGCCCGCGTTAATTTGCACACCCTATCATCCTCAACGGTGTATCCCTCTGGTACCAACATGAAAATATCTTCATTCAATTCACCATACAAAAATGCAGCCTTGATATCGAACTTCATGATAATCCAATTTTTCTCTGCAGCAATTGCAAACATTATTCGTAATGAACTATTTTCCACCACTGGACTATATGTCTCACCAAAATCTATACCACATTTCTGTTCACAACCTCTTACTACCAATCTCGCTCTATATCTTCCATCGTCCTTTATTTTGAACACCCACCTGTTGCTTAACAACCTTGTACCATTTGCTTCCTCCTTTTTAACATATTTCCATACTTCATTTTTCATTAACGCTTCCTTTTCTTCTTTTATTGCCTTTTTCCAGTTTTCCCCTTCATTTCCGGTTATTGCCTCTTGATAGGTTAACATTACGTAATCTTCTAATCTTTTTGGTAATCTTCTGTTTCTTTTATTTAATTCAAGATGTTCATTCTCATTACACACATCATTATTGTCATTTACATCATTTTCATCTTCACACTTGTTGATCTCGTCTTCATTTTCACCCTCTTCTATTATTACTGAATCATATTTCTTTTCCAATTTTTCTATGACTTCCAACTTTTTTACTTCCTTAAATATCACATCTCTAGCAACAGTCATTTTTCTTTTTATCGGATCCCATAATTTATATCCATTAGGCGTGTATCCGACATGAACCAATTTCTTGCTTCTCTCTTCCATTTTTCCAATTGATCCCAGATTCTTTGCAAATGCTTCACATCCAAATAGTCTGATGTTTCTTAAATCCGGAATTTTTCCAAACCATCTTTCATACGGTGTTTCATCCTGAATAGATGTTGGACTACGGTTGTGTAGATATGCAGCCGCCTGAATTGCCTCGCCCCACATATCCCTTGATAAATTTGAGTCCATAATAATTGCTCTAGACCTTTCCATTAATGTCCGGTTTAATCTTTCTGCCCGACCATTTAATTGCGGTGAATACGGAATCGTATAATCAATCACTATTCCCTTTCTTTTGCAATTTTCCTTGAAAAAATTACTAACATATTCGCCTCCATTGTCGCACCTGATCTTGCTGACCCTTAGATTCCATTTTGCTTCTACTTCTTCTATGTAGTTACCAATAATATCCGCCACTTCAAATTTATTCTTTATCGGATACACCATCGCAAAATGCGTAAAATCATCCAACAATGTCACATAGAACCTTTTTCCGTTCCACGTATTTATATCAATTGGACCCCCCACATCACTGTGTATGATTTCAAGTGGTCTTGTCGCCCTTGTTCTTGTTGTTTTAAATGGTAACCTTGTCTGTCCTGCCTTCAAGCAGACCTCACATATTTGATCGATACCCTTGAAATTTCCTTCTCTCAAATTCATTCCGCTTGATTTATTAATTAACCGCTTGACATTTTCATAACCAAGATGACCGAGTCTTCTATGCCAATTTATTACGTTGTCCTGCATTTCCTGCGTGAACAAAGCAGTATTATCATTTCCTTGAATTGTGTACAGACCGTTCTCACTTTTCTTTCCATTCAACACCATTTTACCGTTATATATTATTTCCGCTTCTTCGTTTTTAAAATTTACTGTACCATTATTTCTTGTTATGGCGTTTACCGACAACAAATTTTTGCTTAGGCTAGGAACATATCGTACGTCTTTTAATTGTACCCCTTTTATTATTGCCGTTCCCATTGCCCTACATTGCATTGTCTCATTCTTTTTTGCAACTCCTATTGTTTCATTCACCATTTTAATTTCTTTTAATAAATTCAGCTCATTAACCATGTGCGATGTACATCCTGAGTCTAGAATCCATTCGATGCCATCTGTTTCGTTTGAAACCATAAACGACACATTATCGTTCGTCCTCTTTTTCCGAAAGTAACAGTCATTTTCAAGATGTCCCTTTCGTTTACATACCCTACAGAATTTTTCATTTGGTCCATTTTTATTTTTACAATACTTTGCAATATGTCCAAAACAATTGCATTTATAACATTTTAGTGACGAGTTTATTTTTACGCCCGTTTTAAGTGGTCCACGGTAATTTCCACCATCTGCCCTGAATGCGACACTATCATTTTCTTTATTTGTGAATCTGGCCTCTTCTGAAATCAACCTACCCGTTAAATTGGTTAACGTTTTATCGTCCACCGGTGTTGATTCCCATGCGCTCATAAAGTACCTATATCTTTCTGGTAATGTAGATAAAATTTTTGACATTAACATTGCATCGTCAATCTCCTTGTTATGTGCTTTTAAATTGTGTACTATATTTTCAAGTCTACTTATATGTGATGCCATATCGGTCGACTTGTCATACTCATAGTTAAAAAAATCTTGCATTAACACCCATTTGCGCTGCTCACCATTACGATCAAAAATTGAACTTAACTTGTCGAACATTTCTTTTGAGGTTTTTGCGCTTAGTATATGCATTAGCGAACCCTTATCTATTGATGACATTATCATCCTTTGAGCTCTTGCGTCTCTTTTATTCCATTCACTTAATTCGGCCGGTCTATCTTCCGGAGCAACCACATCACCCGATACGACGCCATATACGTCAATGGACTTAAATAAAATTGTAATTTGAAATTTCCATACCTGATAATTGTTACAGTCCTTTAATTTTTCTATATGAATTTCCTCGTTCATCATGATGATAGAAAAAAAAAACTCTGATGATTCTCGTTGTTTTATTTTTTTACTTTTTAATTTTTTTAGTATGAAAAATACCGATGATTTCTTTTTTTTTTTTTTTTTTTTTTTTTTTTTTTTTTTTTTTTTTTTTTTTTTTTTTTTTTTTTTTTTTTTTTTTTTTTTTTTTTTTTTTTTTTTATTATGATAAAATGCTGATGATGATTTTAATATGCAACGATGCTGATGATTTTTTTAATTATGAAAAGATGCCGATGATTTTTTTTTTTATTTTTTTAAACTTAAAATGCTGATGATTTTTTTTTATTTTTTTTTTTTTTTAATCTTAAAATGCTGATGATCTTTTTTTTAAGCTAAAAAATGCTGATGATCCTTGTTGTTTTTTTTTTTTATTTTTTTCTTTTTTACTTTTTTTCAATATTTATTTTAATTATTTTTTAATTATTTTCTTTTACCGGTTTTCCTTTTACTTTTGGTTTTTAGTTTTTTTCTTTTATTTTAACCGATTGTTCTTTATTTTAAATGATTTTACCAGATTTTCTTTTACGTTTTTCTTTACTTTTTTTAATTTTTTTTTTTTACTGTGCCCATAACCTGTTAAATAATTAAAACGAGAATGTTATACTGGCAACGTGCAGTGGAAGACTGACGAAAACGTTTATTACATTTTATGGCATAAGTGACAATTCATACTTAACCTAGCCTACCGACATCTCTATTATATATTGTTAAACTATTACATTCAACACATACAATGGTACAATATTCTAAAATTAGAATATTCATTATTCTGATCATTCGTTCGTATACCTATATGTCGCCGGACACTTATGATTAACGATTGTTTTTAGAGTCCGCCAACATAATGTTGTCCTTTGTTTCATAATTTGTTGGTTTTCGTGGTATCGATAATTAGTCGTACGAAGAAAAAAATATGCAACCCGCTGTGAAATCAAATACGAAAACAATCGATAAACATAAAAAATAATTCATATGTCTTCAATAAGATTCGAACCAACGACCTACCAATTTTGTTATAATTTTAAGCGGGGTATTTTATGCACTATACCACAGAGCCATACATTTTATTTCATGATTAATAATTCCAAAATTAGTGATACCATTTTCACATCGATACAATATCTGTAATATAAATATATTGTGATAACACATTACGTATATAGCTATGTGTATATATTCGTCACCTGTTATTATTCTATGTTTAAAAAAACGTTTACCGATATGCTTAAATATATGTATGAACTGTACTAAGGTATTTAAAAGCCATTCATATTTCTTTATAGGTTTATATAGGCTTTCATATTTGAAAACGGTATAAATTAATCTTAATATACGCTTAAATGATATGTGTTTGCTATATACAATATACGATGGATATATACCAATTCATGATATAAATTAATTATAAAGCACATATTTTAATTTGTATTTGTAAAATACTTTTAATAACAATTTCTTTTTACACAACGATTTTCGTACATATTATTGTTATTAAGCAATTCTATCGGTTGCAATACATTAGGATATTTTGAAACGAAATGTATGGATTTTTGTTAGTTTACTAATTTGCATATATCATTTAACTTTTACTTTGATCTACAGAACGCAGTTAACAGAAAAAGGACAAGATTACGACAATGAAGATAGCAATTACGATCCGTTTGAACACAGAATGGTTGAGAAGCCAAATTCGTAAGTTAAAATATGCGTTTATGCCATTCGATCAAACTTTACTTTGGTACTAAGCTGTATAATTTTAGAACTTTGGGGTCATTAGCACATTTACTAAAGAGCTCATTAGGTACCGGAATATTGGCCATGCCAATGGCATTTAAAAACGCTGGACTCATATTTGGTGGTATAGGTACAATAATTGTCGGAATAATTTGTACGCATTGCGTTCATATATTGGTGAGTATTTTTTTCTATTATAATATCAATTAACGTTTTTATACATTACATGCATTTGGTATAAAATATAATTTACTCGTTGATAATTTTTTTAAATACAATAATCGTAATATATACTCGTATTACGTTATATACGTAATATATTTGGACCGCTATATATAATATCTTAAGGTAGAAAATGATTATAAAAGTATACGCTGTTATTAATTTTTTTTATAATAGGTGTAATAAAAATATTATCAATTGCCGAAAAATTACTACAATTTAATAACAGTTTCGTTTGATTTTATATTCGTTTATATAGTTCATACATATATATATATATATATATAATATATATGCATTCAATTCAATTTAAAAACGTTACACGATTACTACAATTTATTTGTTTATTAAAAACAATTTTTGTTTTATTATTTTAACAATATTCTATTTTCATTTTGTTTTCTTAATAAATAGTTAAAAATTGTTTATAAGTATATTCAAATTCAATAAAAATTTAATACATTTTACATATTAATAAAGTGTA
The DNA here is from genome assembly GCA_958336335.1 of Dilophus febrilis. Classification (NCBI taxonomy): domain Eukaryota; kingdom Metazoa; phylum Arthropoda; class Insecta; order Diptera; family Bibionidae; genus Dilophus; species Dilophus febrilis. The sequence continues at coordinate 41,189,227 of OY284472.1, forward strand.
TATTAAATTTGAAATACCAATTAATATTGGTATTGTATAAATAATTCGAAGTTTTATGATGTATTTATAAAGTTACTGATCTACACTTATATACTTTTTAAACATAAATATTATAACATTATTAAATTGAATTGAGTTTTTTTACTTATCAATAGTTATGGGATAGCTAGATAGGGTAGGCTCCAATGGATTAAACTACATTAAAGGTACCTTTATAGTTTTCAATAACAACATTCTATATAATAAGTTACCAATGATACCATTTGTTTAAAATTTCAATTTATCAAAAATTAATTTCGTTTTCGTTTGAAAACGAAATGAAAATGAATGAAATAAAATATATGTATCATAACACGCTTACTTGCGCGATTATTTCACAGATAGACTGATAATAATTTTTTCGTTTTGTGTTTATATTATATAATTATATTTCCGCAAACATAGTTGATGTTTTAAGAATATCACAACTAAATAAAGAATTATAATATGTCATAGAATTATATTGGTATAAAATTTTCGAATTTAGATGTAGAAATATTTAACACTTCGTTCAATAATGTGTGTGACTGACACATAGATGGCGTCCCTAGAACTAAATCAATATCAATTTTCGCATTTGGCAACCTTTTTAGGCTTACTGTCAACATCATATGTTAATCAGATCATTTGTTTACAAGTTACAGTGCTATAAGTGACGCTATTTTTGTGTTTTAAAAAAAAATGAATTCAAAGCAATTCCGTGTGCTGATTTATCATTGTTTTTTAATGAAAAAAAATACTGTTCAATGCCAGGAATGGCTTGAAAAACATTACTCGGACTCTGCTCCATCAAAAAGAAGCATTTGTTATTGGTATGCCGAATTCAAACGTGGTCGTACAGACACCGATGACATTCCATCTACTGGAAGGCCAAATGACGCTGTTATTCCGGAAAACGTTGAAAAAACACTGAAAATCATTATGTCCAACCGTAAAGTGAAAGTGAGGGAGATTGCTGACATTCTGAAGATATCAGCAGGCAGTGTACAAACCATAATACACGAATATTTATGAAAAAGGTATGAAAAAGGTGTGTTCCAAATGGGTGCCGCGTTTGCTCACACCGGAGCAAAAACAACAACGAACCGATGATTCAAAGAGCTGTTTGGACATGTTTACGCGCAATAAGTCGGAGTTTTTGCGACGGTACATCACAATGGATGAAACATGGATCCACCATTTCACTCCAGAGTCAAATCGGCAGTCTGCTGAGTGGCATGCAGCCGGCGAAAGCCGCCCAAAGCGACCAAAGACGCAGCAGTTGGCTGGCAAGGTTATGGCGTCTGTATTTTGGGATGCGCATGGAATAATATTCATCGACTATCTCCAGAAGGGGCAGACCATCAACAGCGACTATTATATAGCGTTATTGGAGCGTTTGAAAGTCGAAATCGCAAAGAAACGGCCTCATATGGCGAAGAAAAAAGTGTTGTTCCACCAAGACAATGCACCGTGTCACAAATCAATGAAAACGATGGCAAAATTGAACGAATTGGGCTGTGAATTGCTTCCCCATCCACCGTATTCTCCAGATTTAGCCCCCAGCGACTACTGGCTCTTCGCAGACCTCAAAAGGATGCTCCGTGGTAAGAGATTTGGCTCAAATGATGAAGTAATCGCCGAAACTAACGCCTATTTTGAAGGCAAAGAAAAATCGTTTTACAAAGGCGGTATCGAAAGATTGGAAAAGCGTTGGAATGATTGTATCTCCCTAAAAGGGGACTATCTTGATGAATAAAAACGAATTTTGGCAAAAAAATGTGTTTTAATTAATTAGTCACACACATTATTGAACGAAGTGTTACAACTAAAAAATTAACGAGTCAAAAAAGTCAACAATTAATTGCAAAACCAAGTTTCAAACGATCATAAAAAATTATGGGAAATTGACTTTATTTTACCACCCGAACACCAAGATTGAAAAAAAATGCAAATTGTAAAAAAAAAGTCAACCATTTTTACCAAACGAAATTGGTATCATAATATAAATATATTTTTATTAATCTCATTTTTATATATAGGTAAAAACATCACATAATGTATGCCGTAAAACTAAGGTAGCATCATTGGGGTTTGCTGAAACTGCTGAACAGGTATTTGCAACAGGCCCCGTGCCATTAAGGAAATGGTCAAATTTTGCAAAGTATGACAAAATCTAAATATTTACGGTTTTCTAAATGTAGTGTGTTGTATAAAATATTAATAAAATTTGATTTATTAGATATTGTATGAATAACTGTTTAATATCGCTGTATAATGAATATTAGTTCGTTATCTAAGATCTCAACCACTCTGATTATTTCTTTTAATTTTTTCTTTTAATAGGTTTCTTTTAAAATAAAAGAATTACATCAATATATTTCTCTTATAATTCTCAAACGACACATTAATATTCTGCATCTATTAGAGCATCTATATATTATCTATTAATTCTGCATCTATTAATTCGAAATTGGACAATTATTGTTTGAAATCAGATTACTCATTTTTTCTTTCTGTTTTTTAGTTTAATTTTTTTTCTTATATGTCCGATGTATTCATGTATCATAGGTTTATCTCCCAATTATTTGATTTCATTACGGGCTCACGGCAAACGAATGCCGAGGTTTTCCCGGCAATCGATTCTGTGGTCGTAACGAGCAAAAAATAAATTATTGTAACACCTCAAAGAACATGTTTAAACTTCTTTCCTTAGTTACATTATAATTAATCTCGTATTCGCAGATTTTGTTATACGGAATTGTCCTTCAAAACAATTGATTTTTAAAGAAACAAATTAAATTTGAGTATTGACATTTATCGATTTTAATTGATTAGTTCATAGAATTACACCCAAAATCTCTTACAATACAATAGACAATGGCATTCCAAAGTTTTACGGGCCTTAAGCTGATTATGCCGTATATAGTAACAAAAAAAATAAATATTCTTTAAAAAATGAAATACTATGATACTATTTATTAAATAAAAAAGTTCCAAATCTATAATATTCAAATATTTTTGCTTTAATTCTTTCTATATAAATATATATAGATTATTTTGCGAATATGGACTAATGGCAACATATTATGGTGCAAATTGTGTTTATATTGTATTTATCTCCGCGTCTATTCGGGATGTGGTAAATCAAAGTTTGGATACGTATATAGATGTTCGTGTTTACATAGCAATGGTTATTGTTCCCATTATAGTTATTGGACAAGTAAGATATTTTTAGTTTATATGTATACGGGGTGTGTTTAGTTTATATTCATTTTAAAACATTTTATCATCTTTTCAGATACGAAATTTAAAATATTTGGTACCATTTTCAGCTATAGCTAATATATTTATTGTTGTAACATTTGCGATAACATTATACTATATGTTTAATGAACCATTGGAAATTAGTAACAAACCCGGATTTTCATCATTTCAACAATTACCATTATTTTTCAGGTATATTGCAGAAGTTTATTTATCTTTATTTTTGCGATTTTACTTATTATATTTGATACAGTACTGTTATTTTTGCTATGGAGGGTATTGGTGTAGTAATGCCAGTGGAAAATTCTATGAAAAAGCCACAACACTTTTTGGGATGTCCTGGTGTTTTAAATACCGCAATGATAACTGTGATTGTATTATATGCTGTAATCGGGTTTTTTGGCTATGTACGATTTGATGATGCTGTCCAAGGAAGCATTACAATGAACTTACCTTCACACGAAATGTGCGTTTTATTATTTATTATTATATTTTATCCTATTGAAACATTTTCCAAATGCATAGGTTGGCAAAAACTGCACAAATTTTAATTGCGATAGCTATCCTATTTACATTTGGTTTGCAATTTTATGTTCCTATGGATATTTTATGGAGAAAAATATCACATAAATTTCGTCAAGAAAACCATAATTTTATACAAATTTTATTAAGAAGCGGAATTATATTAGTAATGGCTGGCATAGCTGCAGCTGTACCTGATTTAGAGCCATTTATTGGTTTAGTTGGATCTGTGTTCTTTTCTGTTCTAGGTATCTATATATATATATTATTTAAAAATCATTGATAATTAATATTAACATTTCTTATATATATGTATTGCAAGGCTTGTTTGTTCCATCCGTTGTTGAGACAGTATATTTATGGCCAAACGAATTAGGAAAATTTAAATGGATTTTGTTTAAAAACTTTATTTTAATTATATTTTCATTGATTGCATTGCTTACTGGTGCAGCTGTTAGTATTGACAATATTATTAGTTTGTATACAGCCGGTAGTAAAGAAGAATAATTAACAAATTTAAATTGAACATGAAAAAGTGATAGCATTTTTTTATATTAGAATTAATTGTTTATTTGTGTATATAATTAAATCACTTTGTTATATGTAAAATTTAATTAGTATGTATATATAAAGTAAATCCTAATCCTAATATATACAAAGCGTATGTGTTGTAATGCTGTGATTTGATTTTATATATATTGATTTCTTTTCTAAATTGTAAGCTAACTAAAAACTTTAAGAAATCCCTTTATATTGTAACGGGAGTCACCTTGATGTGGTGCGAGAGTTTAGGTTGCAATGAACCGAAGGGCTATACTGATTGACCCACTCATGTCAGAAAGACCTCCGGTGTGCAATGCAGAAAGAACTTCCAGCTTCCCAGACACCGGGCGCCCTTTGGGAGTATTAGCCTTACTATACAAACGATACAACGGTACTTTACCGTTCCATTCAAGACACGGCGTATGATATTTCATATACCGAATTGCTTGACCTTGTTTCATGAGGGCTCTCAGTCAACGATTGCTGAATCTGTTGAATCACAAATAAAATTAAGCGTAAAAGGGCCATATCCATCGGTCTCATATCTTCGAGACGAATCCATTTTTTTTTAATACAAGTTAATTATATTCGAGGAATACAATAGATCCCATGGGCCACAGTACACGGGGGCGGTATACACATACCTCGCGGTGAGGTTTTAGTTGGTAGGGCGTTGCATTAATGTGGTAACGGGATTCCGACACTATGTCCGTAAAATGTTAATGTAAATGTTTGATCCGATTGAATGTAATAATGATTAGAATTCACCATATCGGAGTACATGGTAAAATACCTTTACCTTTAAGGTTCTATACCGTTTTGATATACTAGACTTGCAAACATACTAAAAATTCAGTTTTATAACAAGGAAAAAAAGGTAAAAAACTTGCATTTTTTTCATGGAAAAATCGATTTAGTACGATGTAGGTTATTCTAGAATACCTCGAAAACCGCTAGGGATAAAGTTACCCTTATTAACGTGACTTGAAAGATACAACAATTTAGAAATAAGAAAGTTAAATTGATTAAAATATCGGAAAAACATGATTTTTGAATTTCCACCAAAGTGTTCCTGTATCAGATAATAATCGGAAACACATCAAAAAGGTTAACCTATCCTTCATCAATAACATACTAAATTTCGGGCATCTGGCATAAAGGGAAGCTTTAAGAATCCCATTATTCCTCATCCAGATTTGCAAATATTAAGAGGACGATTCATTACATTCACGGATTCCCCAGATTTTGGTTTTTGTACGTGATGAAGATTAATTTGTTAATAATTGAAGAGATAAACATTATTTGAGATAAAAAATATGGTACAAATATTGCTAAAAGGTAACATTTACAAGTTTAATTATTTAATTAAAATAAAACAATTTATTAAAAGAAAATAAATTAATTATATTTTATTATTTATTCAAAAATCATCTAAATATTAAATAAAAAGCACCTTCATTGTATAATGAATCTTTGATACGCCTCAAAATATCGCATTTTTATAAAGGGAATGAAAAATAACCATTCGTATATTATGTGATCCGGTGGTCGAGTTGGTAGCGAAGCCAGGCATTCTAGGGAAAATCATTGACTATAATATTTTTATGTAGATCAAGTAATTTTCATATGGAAATCGATCAATCGGCGGTGTGTGTTTGGAATTCAAATTTGTGGGATATTTCCTAATAGGAGAAATAAAAAAACAGGGAAAAGTTAAATTTTTGCTTTTTAAAGAAATTGATTCCCAAATATTTATTTTATTTTAAAACCTATGAAATAAATTAAACCTATTTTCAATTCCCAAGCCAAAACCCAATTAAAATGTATTTTAAAATTGAATTTTTGTTAATTCAAACTCGAATTTATAAAGTGTTTGAAAAACAACCATTCGTATATTACATGCGTTGATGGTCGAGTTGGCAGCGAAGCCAGCCAATTTATATTTTGGTGGTAATACACCAAATGATTTTCATATGAAAGTCTTCATCACCTGAACAAGTGTGAGGGGGTAATTCAAATGCCTGGGATATGAGAAATAAACAGACACGAAAAGGTGGAAAAGTTTAATTTTTGCTTTTTTTTGCTAAATTTTGATCTGAAAAATACAAGAGTTAACTCTTGTAAAAATTTTGTTCATGTCGTCCTAGCGATCCCAAATTTTACTTGGTGGTAGAGGACAAGTTCAGCTACATTTTCCAAAAGTATGAGATTTTCAGATGGTCCAGGGAGACCAGGACCTGGCCTTAAAAATCACGATTTTCACATATTCAAACCCCCATAACTTTTGATTTTATTCTGGGAAATTTTTAGGGGTCAAGATGGATCGATAGAGAATTTAATTACCTTTCGATTGATATTAGTCCCGATATAATACTCCCATTGGTTTGGTCAGGAGGCTGGACTGAAATTTGGGTAATCCCAAGTAGACCCCCATTCCGTGAATTATTACAATAGGAAGAAGTTGCTTCATTTTCAAATTCTATATATCGTTAGAAAGGAGAAAGATTCCTCCTTCAAATGAAATTGGTTCTAAAAGGATCTGATGAAAATTGTGGATTTTCCTTTAACATCGAAAAACGTCGATTTTCGGTGTTTTTCAAAGGTTAGTTCCAATGGGTTTCCAAGGAGTTAGGATTCCCAGATTTCAAGCCATCATAAAAGAGGATATGTGACATCTTTTGCAACTACCCCGGATACTATATCGCAATTGGTTGCGGTACAGTAGTGGCCCAAAGTCGGCTCCACCGGAAAATTCCGAAAAATTTCATTTTACTCTACCGGGCGTATTTCTAATGGAATCCAAAAGTTGTAGAACAAAAGTTTCGTATATTTAATACCTCCAAGACATACTAGAAGGCCAGATCTCTATCTTGAAAAAACCCAAATTTTCTGATATTTCAACTTTTTTGACTTTTTTTAAAAACTTTTGCTTGTTGATTTATTGATCAAAAATGAACATTATTTCCCATTACAGCATATTCCAATTGTGATTAGTTTGCCCGATATAACTGATTGAAAATCTAATGTTGGAAGTTCGATAACTTCCTTATTCCTAAAGAAAATCAAACCGGGGCAGTGGGGTTTACTGGCTTTTATTAATACCTTTCTTTGCTTAGAAGATTCCGTGATTCTATCTCTAACCATTCCAAAGGTATTCTCAAAAAACCACTTTTTTTATCCCAAAAAAATGACTTTCAGGAGGTTTTTCATAGATAATTACTAGAAGACATAAGTTTATAGTTCCCAAACTGTAACAAATCGATTGGTAATAAAATTCTCTAGCGTTTTATGTATCTGGGCATCCTCGGGCATCGCATGGATCCTTTGGAATCATGAGATTTTCCTTAAAAAATCCATATAAAAATGTATGATTTGCATGAAAAAGTTAAAAAAATGCAAAACTTTCAACTTGAACATTTTGCATTTTTTGCCGGTTTCATACAAAATGAATAAATTTTGACGATTTTTCCCATTATTGATGAAGTAAAATGGGATTTGTGAAGCTTCCCGATGAGATATATACTTCAAATTTGGATATGTTATAGATGAAGGATAGGTTAAAGATTTTGCAAAGTCTGGGATTTGTATCTGGTCCAGGAACGATTTGGTGGAACCTAGAAAATGGGCTATTTCTAATTTTGGAAGTTCGATAACTTCCTTATTCCTATAGATAATCAAACCGGGGCAGTGAGGTTTACTGGCGATTTTTAATACCTTTCTTTGTGTAGAAGATTCCGTGATTCTATCTCTAACCATTCCAAAGGTATTCTTAAAACACCACTTTTTTTATCCCAAAAAAATGACTTTCAGGAGGTTTTTCATAGATAATTACTAGAAGACATAAGTTTATAGTTCCCAAACTGCAACAAATCGATTGGTAATAAAATTCTCTAGCGTTTTATGTATCTGGGCATCCTCGGGCATCGCCTGGATCCTTTGGAATCATGAGATTTTCCTTAAAAAATCCATATAAAAATGTATGATTTGCATGAAAAAGTTAAAAAAATGCAAAACTTTCAACTTGAACATTTTGCATTTTTTTGCCGGTTTCATACAAAATGAATAAATTTTGACGATTTTTCCCATTATTGATGAAGTAAAATGGGATTTGTGAAGCTTCCCGATGAGATATATACTTCAAATTTGGATATGTTATAGATGAAGGATAGGTTAAAGATTGTGCAAAGTCTGGGATTTGTATCTGGTCCAGGAGCGATTTGGTGGAACCTGGAAAATGGGCTATTTCCAATTTTGGAAGTTCGATAACTTCCTTATTCCTATAGATAATCAAACGGGGGCAGTGAGGTTTACTGGCGATTTTTAATACCTTTCTTTGTGTAGAAGATTCCGTGATTCTATCTCTAACCATTCCAAAGGTATTCTCAAAAAACCACTTTTTTTATCCCAAAAAAATGACTTTCAGTAGGTTTTTCATAGATAATTACTAGAAGACATAAGTTTATAGTTCCCAAACTGCAACAAATCGATTGGTAATAAAATTCTCTAGCGTTTTATGTATCTGGGCATCCTCGGGCATCGCCTGGATCCTTTGGAATCATGAGATTTTCCTTAAAAAATCCATATAAAAATGTATGATTTGCATGAAAAAGTTAAAAAAATGCAAAACTTTCAACTTGAACATTTTGCATTTTTTTGCCGGTTTCATACAAAATGAATAAATTTTGACGATTTTTCCCATTATTGATGAAGTAAAATGGGATTTGTGAAGCTTCCCGATGAGATATATACTTCAAATTTGGATATGTTATAGATGAAGGATAGGTTAAACATTGTGCAAAGTCTGGGATTTGTATCTGGTCCAGGAGCGATTTGGTGTAACCTGGAAAATGGGCTATTTCCAATTTTGGAAGTTCGATAACTTCCTTATTCCTATAGATAATCAAACCGGGGCAGTGAGGTTTACTGGCAATTTTTAATACCTTTCTTTTTGTAGAAGATTCCGTGTTTCTATCTCTAACCATTCCAAAGGTATTCTCAAAAAACTACTTTTTTAATCCCAAAAAATATAGGTTTAAGATTTCGCCATAAATGTAATTAAATTCAATTATACTCACTCGAAATTATAATGTGTATGAAAAAAACATTTATATATTACATGATCTGATGGTCTAGTTGGTAGCTAAGCCATCCGTTATGAAAAAATGGATTTTTCACCGAAACCTTTGAGCTATCGGGCTGAAAACTTGTATACTTATGCTTTAAGGGATGCTGAATCCGAATAAATAGGTTTCAGAACGTTTTAGCCCTTAGTTTTTGAGTTATGGCCCGACAAAGATTTCCCAAAGTTTTGCAAGGGTACCCACTTATGAAAAAATGGATTTTTACACATGCGTATATTTTTGTTTTGTTTCTTTAATTTATTTAGATGAGGTTTTTACAAAATCTACACAATAAAGTGAATTATTAATATAAATATGCAAACCAATCAATTAGATCAGAACAATAGCTTCCCCATAGTATTGATTGGATGGCCGACACCCGGATAACTATGTGATGAAACAGAAATACCATCAATCGCCGTTGTATTGCTGTGCTTAGAACGAAATTCCGCGATTGCGATGTTGCGAAAAGAATAAATGATCTGCTATGAATGTGTTCACAAAATTAGCACCTTCATTATTCGCTGGAATAGCCGTAGAACAGCATATAATTAGCAATATTGCGCTAATGGGGTGAAATCACCAATGGATTCTGCGGTCATCCTCATTGGTATTGCCGTAATCTTAGCAGCAGCAGCTTTCCATAACTAGAAGGAACCTGCAAAAGGTGAGAATAGATTTTAATACCATTAAAACTTAATAAGACACAAGTGAAAATATGTTAAATACCAATGACAATTTACCAGCCGATGGACCAGTGACACCAGATGGATCACGTCACGATGGAAAACATTTTTAGATCTGATGAGAAGAATAAATTGATAATTATCCACAGCATATCAGCAACATCAAAAAAAAAATAACCTATTGAGAAAAAAAATGTAAACAAACAATACAAAAACAAAAATTAATGATGGCGTCCTATGACATTTTCAGCCATATTTGAATAAATGACAAATTTCCATCATCAGCTGTGAATTTTACCTGCGACTACATTCAGGAACAGGAAAATTCAATAGAATTCATTTTAATGCCTATACTTTTTGCAGATGGCGTGCTAAAAATTAGGCATTTATTATCAAAAGCAGCCATTTTCTTTTTGCTTTTTTTATTTTGTTATGAAAAAAAAGCATTATTGAAAAAGGCGTGGAGTTGATCGAAAGAAATCTTCCAAAATTAAAATGATTGTGGTTTCCGGGAAAGCAACCGTACAATGGGGAGCGACAAGAGGTACATAATTCACAATACTATGGTGTAATTATTGGATTAAATTGATTAAAAGTACGGGAAAACTTAATGGAAAAAATCCCAAAACTTAAGGTTAGGTTTTTTTTTTTTTATTTATTTTATTGTTTTTTAACTTTATTTTTAGGCTGTATCTTAATAACCATCCGCCAGAAGCTGCCCAAACGCTTACGTTACACGTTTCTAGGGCCCCCAAGGGTTCCTTTGTTCATTATTGTCACTTCAAAAGTGGCTTTGGTTTGAAAATTTCCCAAATGATTGTGAGAATTTTACTGCCAGCTCTTTGGATAGTGTTTTAAAAGGTTGAATATCTCTAACTAGCTGACAGGAATGGTTCAAACCTTTATTAACACGTTTCTGAGGACCCCGAAGCGTAAGTTTATTGATTTTGGGAGAATTTTAACCTTAAACATTTTACAGGTTTTTTTTAACATTTTTTTTTTTTTAGGTTATAATTCGGAAACCAGCTGGCAGAAATTGTCCAAACTTTTACAACACGTTGCTGGGGTCGCCAAGGGGTTGCATGTCAAATTTCAGAACAATCGGAGGCATGAAAAAATTATTTTTGTGCTCAAAATGATCGAAAATTTTTGCGACTTTTGCGGCCAATTTTTTGATAATTTTTTTTTTATATCTTAGGAACCGCTGGCCGGATCATGCCCAAACTTTACCAGCACGTTAAGGGGATCGCCAAGGGATCGCTTGTAAATTTTCAGAACAATCGGAGGTATGAAAAAATTATTTTTGTGCAAAAATTCCCGAAAAATTTTGCGAGTTTTTCAAAAAATTAATTTTTTTTTCGTTATATCTCAGGAACCGCCGGCCAGATCGTTTCCATATTTTAACACAACGTTCCTGGGACTTCCAAGGGGCAGCCTGTAAATTTTCAGCCGGATTGGAGGCCTAATAATATTAGGTATTTAGCATCGGTTCAAACCATAATAAAACTTATAAATGTTATCTTTTAGCAACATTTGAACCGCTTTTTTTTTATCTCAAATAAAAGTCACCCCAATTTTTGAAAGTTTTTTTTATCTCAAATAAAAGTCACTCGAATTTTTGAACATTATTTTTTTTTATCTCAAATAAAAAAACCTCTTAAATTTTTCGAGGTTTTTTTTTTTTGTTGATAAAACTTATAAATGTTATCTTTTTTTTTTCGTTTAGCAAAATGTAAACCAATTTATCTTAAATGTTTTGATAAATTCTTGCAGTATTCGATATTTGGGATATTTTTTTGGTTGGTTTAGGAATAGATAATTCAATAAAAATAATAAATACATGAAAATAAAATGAAATAAATTGGAATTTATTAATTTTATCATCGTAAAACCTTAAAATAAATCCTATAAATAATTAATAAAACCTTTAAAATAATTTAAAATTCTCTCTAATAAAGTGATTGAAAAATAAACATTGATATATTACATGTTATGATGGTCGAGTTGGTAGCGATGCCATCCATTCGGAGGGAAAAAACCGCCGATTATATTTTGATGTATTTCAAGTGATTTTCATATGAAAATCATTTGATTCAGCAGTGTTGGTGGTTTTCTAACGACCTGGGATACGTGAGAAATAAAAAGGAAAAAAGGGAAAAGATTAATTTTTGCTTTTTTTTTGCTAAATTTTGGCCTAAAAATACAAGAGTTAACTCTTGTAAAAATTTTGTTCATGTCGTCCTAGGGATTTTATTTTATTACCACGTTGTAGACCATCCCCGAGAATGTTGATTCCAAAAATGTGACCTTGGTGGGTGGTCCAGGAACCCCACCATCTGCCCTTGAAAATCGCGTTTTTCGCATTTTCAATCGCCCATAACTTTTTATTTTGTTCTGGCCGATCCATCGCGATGACCATAAGTCGATGGGCAATTTAAATACCTTTCGATTGATGGTAACCCCATGAAAATATTCCCATTGGTTTGGTCAGGAGGCTGGATTGAAATTTGGGGAATCCCAAGTAGACCTTCATTCCGTGAATTATTACTATATGAAGGAGTTGCTTCATTTGGGATTTTAGAACGTCATTGGAAAGGTAAAAGATTGATCTTTCAAATGAAATTGGCCGGATAATTTTCCGATGAAAATTGTGGATTTTCCTTTAACATCGAAAAACATCAATTTTCGATGAACTTCAAAGGTTAGTTCCAAGGTGATCCCGGTACATGATCATTCCCAAATTTTCAGCGATTAAACTAGAGGATATAAGACGTGTTTTGCCACTACCCCGGTTATTATAACTCAACTGGTTTCCATACAGTGGTGGTCCAAAGTTGACTCTACTGGGAAATTCAGAAAAAATTCTTTTTACTCTCCTGGGTGTATTCCAAGTGTTATAGCAAAGTGGTAGAACAAAAGTTTCCTCATTTTACTACCTCTAACACATACCAAACGGCCAGATCTCTATCTGGAAAAAAACCAAATTTTCCGATTTTTCCAATTTTTTGACAAAAAATCCAAAATTTTTTTTTTCAACCAGAAATTGATAGCGGTGATAATTATGGTATTTTTGCAATATAAAACTTTTCTCTAGGTGATTCCGTTTTCGCAGGATCGCTAAATTAAATTTCCATGCAGAGGCAATTTTGGGCCGTCACTGTATGGAAACCATTTGAGTTGGAATAACCGGGGTAGTGGTAAAACACGTCTAATATCCTCTAATTTAATAGATAATAGTCTGGAAATGATCATCGAATGGGATTACCTTGGAATTTGAACTTGAATTGAATATCATCAAAAAAAATTCATATTTTATCACAAGCATAATCTCCCCGCAATTTACAATCATCACAACACAATGCTCAGCAATATATTCCGACACCCATCACAATTGGTATCATCATCATCATTTTTTAATCCATTTCCGTGTTGCGGCCCTAGTCCAAACTGTATATATAACAATAAATCAGATCAATCGCATTTGTTCTTCATTCCAAAATTATCTTCGCTTCTATAAATGTTTACCTTTATTTTTATGTTTTCCCACTCAGTTAAATAACCGGGACTCATTAGTAATAGGAGTGAAAATTCCCAAATTAATAATTGAATCAAATAATTATCATTAGAACACCATCAACACTCCGCTATCTTTTAATGCCAATCAACAAACTTAATAAAAAAAAACTAACCTTCCAACAAAATAAACCAAAACAAACCAACAAAAAAAACAACAATAAATAAATAAATGATGGCCGTCGCCATCATGGCGTCTGACGTGTTCGCTATTTTTAATAAATGCCAAATATTTTATCCCCATTTTAATTTTATTGCACCATCTATTGGCGATAACAATAAAATTGAATAGGAAAAATTATCGATAAAACAATCTTTTTGCATTATTTAGGTTATGTTTTATTAAAAAAAAATTGACTGGGTGGAATAAACACGTGGATTTCTTTTGGATCGTCACAAAATATTTCAAAATAATCATTTGCCAGTAAAATTATCACAGCCAAAACCAATAGAAAATTAAACAAAACCATAAACATGTAAATAATTGATTAATCAATTGGAAACACGGGAAAAATTGAATGGAAAAATAAAAATTTTGGTATGTTTTTTATTGTATTTTCTTTTTTGATCATCTTTTTAAGATGCTATCCCGGGAACCAGCTGACAGAGGCTTTTAAAATGTTTACAACACATTCCTGGATTGCCCAAGGTGGGGGCGATGCATTAATTTTCAACCAATATTCCTATATTAACGAAATTCTTTTGGGTAAACTTCAAATTGTGAAATTTTGATTGTTTTTTTAATTTATTTTTAGTTTGTATCCCAGGAACCAGCCGCCAGACATTGCCCAAACTTTTACAGCACGTTAAGGGAGTGGCCAAGGGATCGCCTGCCAATTTTCTAAAGATTTTGAATATAAAAAATGTATTTTTGATGTCAAAAACACTGAAAAATTATCAAAATTATGCGGCAAATCGTTGTGCAATTTTTTTGTTGGCTGTATCCCAGAAACCAGCCGCTAGAATTGGCTCAAACTTTAAGAGCACGTTAAGGAGGTCGCCAAGGGATCGCCTGTAAATTTTCAACCAAATCGGAAGTCATAAAAATTTATTTTTGGTCAAAATTCCAGAAAATTTTTCAAAATTATTCGGCAAATTTTTGTGAATTTTTTTGTTGGCTATATCCCAGAAACCAGCAGCCAGAATTTGCTCAAACTTTAAGAGCACGTTAAGGAGGTCGCCAAGGGATCGCTTGTAAATTTTCAGCCAAATCGGAAGTCATGAAAATTAATTTTTGTGTCAAAATTCCAGAAAATTTTTCAAAATTATGCGGCAAATTTTTGTGAATTTTTTTGGTGGCTATATCCCAGAAACCAGCAGCCAGAATTTGCTCAAACTTTAAGAGCACGTTAAGGAGGTCGCCAAGGGATCGCTTGTAAATTTTCAGCCAAATCGGAAGTCATGAAAATTAATTTTTGTGTCAAAATTCCAGAAAATTTTTCAAAATTATTAAAAAAATTATTTTTTTTTACGTTATATCTTGGGAACCGGCCGTCAGAACCCCGCCATATTTTAACACAACGTTCCGGGAACGTCCAAGGGGCAGCCTGTAAATTTTCAGCCAAATTGGATGCCTAAAAATATTAGGTATTTAGCATCGGTTCAAACCATAATAAGACTTTAAAATGTTATCTTTTAGCAACATTTGAACCGCTTTTTTTTTATCTCAAATAAAAGTCACCCCAATTTTTGAAAGTTTTTTTTATCTCAAATAAAAAAACCTCTTAAATTTTTAGAGGTTTTTTTTTGTTGATAAAACTTATAAATGTTATCTTTTTTATCGTTTAGCAAATTGTAAACCAATTTATTTATCTCAAATGTTTAATAAATGGATAAATGCAAGGGATTTTCGCTATGTGGCGCATTTTTTGATTAGTTTAGGAAAAATTTAATAAAAAAATACATGAAAATAAAATGAAATCAATTGGAATTTATTCTTTTTATCACCTTAAAACCTTAAAATAAATCCTATAAATTTACAATTCGTATTCTAATAAAGTGATTGAAAAATAAACATTCATATATTACATGTTATGATGGTCGAGTTGGTAGCGATGCCATCCATTCGGAGGGAAAAAACCGCCGATTATATTTTGATGTATTTCAAGTGATTTTCATATGAAAATCATTTGATTCAGCAGTGTTGGTGGTTTTCTAACGACCTGGGATACGTGAGAAATAAAAAGGAAAAAAGGGAAAAGATTAATTTTTGCTTTTTTTTTGCTAAATTTTGGCCTAAAAATACAAGAGTTAACTCTTGTAAAAATTTTGTTCATGTCGTCCTAGGGATTTTATTTTATTACCACGTTGTAGACCATCCCCGAGAATGTTGATTCCAAAAATATGACCTTGGTGGGTGGTCCAGGAACCCCACCATCTGCCCTTGAAAATCGCGTTTTTCGCATTTTCAATCGCCCATAACTTTTTATTTTGTTCTGGCCGATCCATCGCGATGACCATAAGTCGATGGGCAATTTAAATACCATTCGATTGATGGTAACCCCATGAAAATATTCCCATTGGTTTGGTCAGGAGGCTGGATTGAAATTTGGGGAATCCCAAGTAGACCTTCATTCCGTGAATTATTACTATATGAAGAAGTTGCTTCATTTGGGATTTTAGAACGTCATTGGAAAGGTAAAAGATTGATCTTTCAAATGAAATTGACCGGATAATTTTCCGATGAAAATTGTGGATTTTCCTTTAACATCGAAAAACATCAATTTTCGATGAACTTCAAAGGTTAGTTCCAAGGTGATCCCGGTACATGATCATTCCCAAATTTTCAGCGATTAAACTAGAGGATATAAGACGTGTTTTGCCACTACCCCGGTTATTATAACTCAACTGGTTTCCATACAGTGGTGGTCCAAAGTTGACTCTACTGGGAAATTCAGAAAAAATTCTTTTTACTCTCCTGGGTGTATTCCAAGTGTTATAGCAAAGTGGTAGAACAAAAGTTTCCTCATTTTACTACCTCTAACACATACCAAACGGCCAGATCTCTATCTGGAAAAAAACCAAATTTTCCGATTTTTCCAATTTTTTGACAAAAAATCCAAAATTTTTTTTTTCAACCAGAAATTGATAGCGGTGATAATTATGGTATTTTTGCAATATAAAACTTTTCTCTAGGTGATTCCGTTTTCGCAGGATCGCTAAATTAAATTTCCATGCAGAGGCAATTTTGGGCCGTCACTGTATGGAAACCATTTGAGTTGGAATAACCGGGGTAGTGGTAAAACACGTCTAATATCCTCTAATTTAATAGATAATAGTCTGGAAATGATCATCGAATGGGATTACCTTGGAATTTGAACTTGAATTGAATATCATCAAAAAAAATTCATATTTTATCACAAGCATAATCTCCCCGCAATTTACAATCATCACAACACAATGCTCAGCAATATATTCCGACACCCATCACAATTGGTATCATCATCATCATTTTTTAATCCATTTCCGTGTTGCGGCCCTAGTCCAAACTGTATATATAACAATAAATCAGATCAATCGCATTTGTTCTTCATTCCAAAATTATCTTCGCTTCTATAAATGTTTACCTTTATTTTTATGTTTTCCCACTCAGTTAAATAACCGGGACTCATTAGTAATAGGAGTGAAAATTCCCAAATTAATAATTGAATCAAATAATTATCATTAGAACACCATCAACACTCCGCTATCTTTTAATGCCAATCAACAAACTTAATAAAAAAAAACTAACCTTCCAACAAAATAAACCAAAACAAACCAACAAAAAAAACAACAATAAATAAATAAATGATGGCCGTCGCCATCATGGCGTCTGACGTGTTCGCTATTTTTAATAAATGCCAAATATTTTATCCCCATTTTAATTTTATTGCACCATCTATTGGCGATAACAATAAAATTGAATAGGAAAAATTATCGGTAAAACAATCTTTTTGCATTATTTAGGTTATGTTTTATTAAAAAAAAATTGACTGGGTGGAATAAACACGTGGATTTCTTTTGGATCGTCACAAAATATTTCAAAATAATCATTTGCCAGTAAAATTATCACAGCCAAAACCAATAGAAAATTAAACAAAACCATAAACATGTAAATAATTGATTAATCAATTGGAAACACGGGAAAAATTGAATGGAAAAATAAAAATTTTGGTATGTTTTTTATTGTATTTTTTTTTTGATCATCTTTTTAAGATGCTATCCCGGGAACCAGCTGACAGAGGCTTTTAAAATGTTTACAACACATTCCTGGATTGCCCAAGGTGGGGGCGATGCATTAATTTTCAACCAATATTCCTATATTAACGAAATTCTTTTGGGTAAACTTCAAATTGTGAAATTTTGATTGTTTTTTTAATTTATTTTTAGTTTGTATCCCAGGAACCAGCCGCCAGACATTGCCCAAACTTTTACAGCACGTTAAGGGAGTGGCCAAGGGATCGCCTGCCAATTTTCTAAAGATTTTGAATATAAAAAATGTATTTTTGATGTCAAAAACACTGAAAAATTATCAAAATTATGCGGCAAATCGTTGTGCAATTTTTTTGTTGGCTGTATCCCAGAAACCAGCCGCTAGAATTGGCTCAAACTTTAAGAGCACGTTAAGGAGGTCGCCAAGGGATCGCCTGTAAATTTTCAACCAAATCGGAAGTCATAAAAATTTATTTTTGGTCAAAATTCCAGAAAATTTTTCAAAATTATGCGGCAAATTTTTGTGAATTTTTTTGGTGGCTATATCCCAGAAACCAGCAGCCAGAATTTGCTCAAACTTTAAGAGCACGTTAAGGAGGTCGCCAAGGGATCGCTTGTAAATTTTCAGCCAAATCGGAAGTCATGAAAATTAATTTTTGTGTCAAAATTCCAGAAAATTTTTCAAAATTATTAAAAAAATTATTTTTTTTTACGTTATATCTTGGGAACCGGCCGTCAGAACCCCGCCATATTTTAACACAACGTTCCGGGAACGTCCAAGGGGCAGCCTGTAAATTTTCAGCCAAATTGGATGCCTAAAAATATTATGTATTTAGCATCGGTTCAAACCATAATAAAACTTTAAAATGTTATCTTTTAGCAACATTTGAACCGCTTTTTTTTTATCTCAAATAAAAGTCACCCCAATTTTTGAAAGTTTTTTTTATCTCAAATAAAAAAACCTCTTAAATTTTTAGAGGTTTTTTTTTGTTGATAAAACTTATAAATGTTATCTTTTTTATCGTTTAGCAAATTGTAAACTAATTTATTTATCTCAAATGTTTAATAAATGGATAAATGCAAGGGATTTTCGCTATGTGGCGCATTTTTTGATTAGTTTAGGAAAAATTTAATAAAAAAATACATGAAAATAAAATGAAATCAATTGGAATTTATTCTTTTTATCACCTTAAAACCTTAAAATAAATCCTATAAATTTACAATTCGTATTCTAATAAAGTGATTGAAAAATAAACATTCATATATTACATGTTATGATGGTCGAGTTGGTAGCGATGCCATCCATTCGGAGGGAAAAAACCGCCGATTATATTTTGATGTATTTCAAGTGATTTTCATATGAAAATCATTTGATTCAGCAGTGTTGGTGGTTTTCTAACGACCTGGGATACGTGAGAAATAAAAAGGAAAAAAGGGAAAAGATTAATTTTTGCTTTTTTTTTGCTAAATTTTGGCCTAAAAATACAAGAGTTAACTCTTGTAAAAATTTTGTTCATGTCGTCCTAGGGATTTTATTTTATTACCACGTTGTAGACCATCCCCGAGAATGTTGATTCCAAAAATATGACCTTGGTGGGTGGTCCAGGAACCCCACCATCTGCCCTTGAAAATCGCGTTTTTCGCATTTTCAATCGCCCATAACTTTTTATTTTGTTCTGGCCGATCCATCGCGATGACCATAAGTCGATGGGCAATTTAAATACCTTTCGATTGATGGTAACCCCATGAAAATATTCCCATTGGTTTGGTCAGGAGGCTGGATTGAAATTTGGGGAATCCCAAGTAGACCTTCATTCCGTGAATTATTACTATATGAAGAAGTTGCTTCATTTGGGATTTTAGAACGTCATTGGAAAGGTAAAAGATTGATCTTTCAAATGAAATTGACCGGATAATTTTCCGATGAAAATTGTGGATTTTCCTTTAACATCGAAAAACATCAATTTTCGATGAACTTCAAAGGTTAGTTCCAAGGTGATCCCGGTACATGATCATTCCCAAATTTTCAGCGATTAAACTAGAGGATATAAGACGTGTTTTGCCACTACCCCGGTTATTATAACTCAACTGGTTTCCATACAGTGGTGGTCCAAAGTTGACTCTACTGGGAAATTCAGAAAAAATTCTTTTTACTCTCCTGGGTGTATTCCAAGTGTTATAGCAAAGTGGTAGAACAAAAGTTTCCTCATTTTACTACCTCTAACACATACCAAACGGCCAGATCTCTATCTGGAAAAAAACCAAATTTTCCGATTTTTCCAATTTTTTGACAAAAAATCCAAAATTTTTTTTTTCAACCAGAAATTGATAGCGGTGATAATTATGGTATTTTTGCAATATAAAACTTTTCTCTAGGTGATTCCGTTTTCGCAGGATCGCTAAATTAAATTTCCATGCAGAGGCAATTTTGGGCCGTCACTGTATGGAAACCATTTGAGTTGGAATAACCGGGGTAGTGGTAAAACACGTCTAATATCCTCTAATTTAATAGATAATAGTCTGGAAATGATCATCGAATGGGATTACCTTGGAATTTGAACTTGAATTGAATATCATCAAAAAAAATTCATATTTTATCACAAGCATAATCTCCCCGCAATTTACAATCATCACAACACAATGCTCAGCAATATATTCCGACACCCATCACAATTGGTATCATCATCATCATTTTTTAATCCATTTCCGTGTTGCGGCCCTAGTCCAAACTGTATATATAACAATAAATCAGATCAATCGCATTTGTTCTTCATTCCAAAATTATCTTCGCTTCTATAAATGTTTACCTTTATTTTTATGTTTTCCCACTCAGTTAAATAACCGGGACTCATTAGTAATAGGAGTGAAAATTCCCAAATTAATAATTGAATCAAATAATTATCATTAGAACACCATCAACACTCCGCTATCTTTTAATGCCAATCAACAAACTTAATAAAAAAAAACTAACCTTCCAACAAAATAAACCAAAACAAACCAACAAAAAAAACAACAATAAATAAATAAATGATGGCCGTCGCCTTCATGGCGTCTGACGTGTTCGCTATTTTTAATAAATGCCAAATATTTTATCCCCATTTTAATTTTATTGCACCATCTATTGGCGATAACAATAAAATTGAATAGGAAAAATTATCGATAAAACAATCTTTTTGCATTATTTAGGTTATGTTTTATTAAAAAAAAATTGACTGGGTGGAATAAACACGTGGATTTCTTTTGGATCGTCACAAAATATTTCAAAATAATCATTTGCCAGTAAAATTATCACAGCCAAAACCAATAGAAAATTAAACAAAACCATAAACATGTAAATAATTGATTAATCAATTGGAAACACGGGAAAAATTGAATGGAAAAATAAAAATTTTGGTATGTTTTTTATTGTATTTTTTTTTTGATCATCTTTTTAAGATGCTATCCCGGGAACCAGCTGACAGAGGCTTTTAAAATGTTTACAACACATTCCTGGATTGCCCAAGGTGGGGGCGATGCATTAATTTTCAACCAATATTCCTATATTAACGAAATTCTTTTGGGTAAACTTCAAATTGTGAAATTTTGATTGTTTTTTTAATTTATTTTTAGTTTGTATCCCAGGAACCAGCCGCCAGACATTGCCCAAACTTTTACAGCACGTTAAGGGAGTGGCCAAGGGATCGCCTGCCAATTTTCTAAAGATTTTGAATATAAAAAATGTATTTTTGATGTCAAAAACACTGAAAAATTATCAAAATTATGCGGCAAATCGTTGTGCAATTTTTTTGTTGGCTGTATCCCAGAAACCAGCCGCTAGAATTGGCTCAAACTTTAAGAGCACGTTAAGGAGGTCGCCAAGGGATCGCCTGTAAATTTTCAACCAAATCGGAAGTCATAAAAATTTATTTTTGGTCAAAATTCCAGAAAATTTTTCAAAATTATGCGGCAAATTTTTGTGAATTTTTTTGGTGGCTATATCCCAGAAACCAGCAGCCAGAATTTGCTCAAACTTTAAGAGCACGTTAAGGAGGTCGCCAAGGGATCGCTTGTAAATTTTCAGCCAAATCGGAAGTCATGAAAATTAATTTTTGTGTCAAAATTCCAGAAAATTTTTCAAAATTATTAAAAAAATTATTTTTTTTTACGTTATATCTTGGGAACCGGCCGTCAGAACCCCGCCATATTTTAACACAACGTTCCGGGAACGTCCAAGGGGCAGCCTGTAAATTTTCAGCCAAATTGGATGCCTAAAAATATTATGTATTTAGCATCGGTTCAAACCATAATAAAACTTTAAAATGTTATCTTTTAGCAACATTTGAACCGCTTTTTTTTTATCTCAAATAAAAGTCACCCCAATTTTTGAAAGTTTTTTTTATCTCAAATAAAAAAACCTCTTAAATTTTTAGAGGTTTTTTTTTGTTGATAAAACTTATAAATGTTATCTTTTTTATCGTTTAGCAAATTGTAAACTAATTTATTTATCTCAAATGTTTAATAAATGGATAAATGCAAGGGATTTTCGCTATGTGGCGCATTTTTTGATTAGTTTAGGAAAAATTTAATAAAAAAATACATGAAAATAAAATGAAATCAATTGGAATTTATTCTTTTTATCACCTTAAAACCTTAAAATAAATCCTATAAATTTACAATTCGTATTCTAATAAAGTGATTGAAAAATAAACATTCATATATTACATGTTATGATGGTCGAGTTGGTAGCGATGCCATCCATTCGGAGGGAAAAAACCGCCGATTATATTTTGATGTATTTCAAGTGATTTTCATATGAAAATCATTTGATTCAGCAGTGTTGGTGGTTTTCTAACGACCTGGGATACGTGAGAAATAAAAAGGAAAAAAGGGAAAAGATTAATTTTTGCTTTTTTTTTGCTAAATTTTGGCCTAAAAATACAAGAGTTAACTCTTGTAAAAATTTTGTTCATGTCGTCCTAGGGATTTTATTTTATTACCACGTTGTAGACCATCCCCGAGAATGTTGATTCCAAAAATATGACCTTGGTGGGTGGTCCAGGAACCCCACCATCTGCCCTTGAAAATCGCGTTTTTCGCATTTTCAATCGCCCATAACTTTTTATTTTGTTCTGGCCGATCCATCGCGATGACCATAAGTCGATGGGCAATTTAAATACCTTTCGATTGATGGTAACCCCATGAAAATATTCCCATTGGTTTGGTCAGGAGGCTGGATTGAAATTTGGGGAATCCCAAGTAGACCTTCATTCCGTGAATTATTACTATATGAAGAAGTTGCTTCATTTGGGATTTTAGAACGTCATTGGAAAGGTAAAAGATTGATCTTTCAAATGAAATTGACCGGATAATTTTCCGATGAAAATTGTGGATTTTCCTTTAACATCGAAAAACATCAATTTTCGATGAACTTCAAAGGTTAGTTCCAAGGTGATCCCGGTACATGATCATTCCCAAATTTTCAGCGATTAAACTAGAGGATATAAGACGTGTTTTGCCACTACCCCGGTTATTATAACTCAACTGGTTTCCATACAGTGGTGGTCCAAAGTTGACTCTACTGGGAAATTCAGAAAAAATTCTTTTTACTCTCCTGGGTGTATTCCAAGTGTTATAGCAAAGTGGTAGAACAAAAGTTTCCTCATTTTACTACCTCTAACACATACCAAACGGCCAGATCTCTATCTGGAAAAAAACCAAATTTTCCGATTTTTCCAATTTTTTGACAAAAAATCCAAAATTTTTTTTTTCAACCAGAAATTGATAGCGGTGATAATTATGGCATTTTTGCAATATAAAACTTTTCTCTAGGTGATTCCGTTTTCGCAGGATCGCTAAATTAAATTTCCATGCAGAGGCAATTTTGGGCCGTCACTGTATGGAAACCATTTGAGTTGGAATAACCGGGGTAGTGGTAAAACACGTCTAATATCCTCTAATTTAATAGATAATAGTCTGGAAATGATCATCAAATGGGATTACCTTGGAATTTGAACTTGAATTGAATATCATCAAAAAAAATTCATATTTTATCACAAGCATAATCTCCCCGCAATTTACAATCATCACAACACAATGCTCCGCAATATATTCCGACACCCATCACAATTGGTATCATCATCATCATTTTTTAATCCATTTCCGTGTTGCGGCCCTAGTCCAAACTGTATATATAACAATAAATCAGATCAATCGCATTTGTTCTTCATTCCAAAATTATCTTCGCTTCTATAAATGTTTACCTTTATTTTTATGTTTTTCCACTCAGTTAAATAACCGGGACTCACTAGTAATAGGAGTGAAAATTCCCAAATTAATAATTGAATCAAATAATTATCATTAGAACACCATCAACACTCCGCTATCTTTTAATGCCAATCAACAAACTTAATAAAAAAAAACTAACCTTCCAACAAAATAAACCAAAACAAACCAACAAAAAAAACAACAATAAATAAATAAATGATGGCCGTCGCCATCATGGCGTCTGACGTGTTCGCTATTTTTAATAAATGCCAAATATTTTATCCCCATTTTAATTTTATTGCACCATCTATTGGCGATAACAATAAAATTGAATAGGAAAAATTATCGATAAAACAATCTTTTTGCATTATTTAGGTTATGTTTTATTAAAAAAAAATTGACTGGGTGGAATAAACACGTGGATTTCTTTTGGATCGTCACAAAATATTTCAAAATAATCATTTGCCAGTAAAATTATCACAGCCAAAACCAATAGAAAATTAAACAAAACCATAAACATGTAAATAATTGATTAATCAATTGGAAACACGGGAAAAATTGAATGGAAAAATAAAAATTTTGGTATGTTTTTTATTGTATTTTCTTTTTTGATCATCTTTTTAAGATGCTATCCCGGGAACCAGCTGACAGAGGCTTTTAAAATGTTTACAACACATTCCTGGATTGCCCAAGGTGGGGGCGATGCATTAATTTTCAACCAATATTCCTATATTAACGAAATTCTTTTGGGTAAACTTCAAATTGTGAAATTTTGATTGTTTTTTTAATTTATTTTTAGTTTGTATCCCAGGAACCAGCCGCCAGACATTGCCCAAACTTTTACAGCACGTTAAGGGAGTGGCCAAGGGATCGCCTGCCAATTTTCTAAAGATTTTGAATATAAAAAATGTATTTTTGATGTCAAAAACACTGAAAAATTATCAAAATTATGCGGCAAATCGTTGTGCAATTTTTTTGTTGGCTGTATCCCAGAAACCAGCCGCTAGAATTGGCTCAAACTTTAAGAGCACGTTAAGGAGGTCGCCAAGGGATCGCCTGTAAATTTTCAACCAAATCGGAAGTCATAAAAATTTATTTTTGGTCAAAATTCCAGAAAATTTTTCAAAATTATGCGGCAAATCGTTGTGCAATTTTTTTGTTGGCTGTATCCCAGAAACCAGCCGCTAGAATTGGCTCAAACTTTAAGAGCACGTTAAGGAGGTCGCCAAGGGATCGCCTGTAAATTTTCAACCAAATCGGAAGTCATAAAAATTTATTTTTGGTCAAAATTCCAGAAAATTTTTCAAAATTATGCGGCAAATTTTTGTGAATTTTTTTGGTGGCTATATCCCAGAAACCAGCAGCCAGAATTTGCTCAAACTTTAAGAGCACGTTAAGGAGGTCGCCAAGGGATCGCTTGTAAATTTTCAGCCAAATCGGAAGTCATGAAAATTAATTTTTGTGTCAAAATTCCAGAAAATTTTTCAAAATTATTAAAAAAATTATTTTTTTTTACGTTATATCTTGGGAACCGGCCGTCAGAACCCCGCCATATTTTAACACAACGTTCCGGGAACGTCCAAGGGGCAGCCTGTAAATTTTCAGCCAAATTGGATGCCTAAAAATATTATGTATTTAGCATCGGTTCAAACCATAATAAAACTTTAAAATGTTATCTTTTAGCAACATTTGAACCGCTTTTTTTTTATCTCAAATAAAAGTCACCCCAATTTTTGAAAGTTTTTTTTATCTCAAATAAAAAAACCTCTTAAATTTTTAGAGGTTTTTTTTTGTTGATAAAACTTATAAATGTTATCTTTTTTATCGTTTAGCAAATTGTAAACTAATTTATTTATCTCAAATGTTTAATAAATGGATAAATGCAAGGGATTTTCGCTATGTGGCGCATTTTTTGATTAGTTTAGGAAAAATTTAATAAAAAAATACATGAAAATAAAATGAAATCAATTGGAATTTATTCTTTTTATCACCTTAAAACCTTAAAATAAATCCTATAAATTTACAATTCGTATTCTAATAAAGTGATTGAAAAATAAACATTCATATATTACATGTTATGATGGTCGAGTTGGTAGCGATGCCATCCATTCGGAGGGAAAAAACCGCCGATTATATTTTGATGTATTTCAAGTGATTTTCATATGAAAATCATTTGATTCAGCAGTGTTGGTGGTTTTCTAACGACCTGGGATACGTGAGAAATAAAAAGGAAAAAAGGGAAAAGATTAATTTTTGCTTTTTTTTTGCTAAATTTTGGCCTAAAAATACAAGAGTTAACTCTTGTAAAAATTTTGTTCATGTCGTCCTAGGGATTTTATTTTATTACCACGTTGTAGACCATCCCCGAGAATGTTGATTCCAAAAATATGACCTTGGTGGGTGGTCCAGGAACCCCACCATCTGCCCTTGAAAATCGCGTTTTTCGCATTTTCAATCGCCCATAACTTTTTATTTTGTTCTGGCCGATCCATCGCGATGACCATAAGTCGATGGGCAATTTAAATACCTTTCGATTGATGGTAACCCCATGAAAATATTCCCATTGGTTTGGTCAGGAGGCTGGATTGAAATTTGGGGAATCCCAAGTAGACCTTCATTCCGTGAATTATTACTATATGAAGAAGTTGCTTCATTTGGGATTTTAGAACGTCATTGGAAAGGTAAAAGATTGATCTTTCAAATGAAATTGACCGGATAATGTTCCGATGAAAATTGTGGATTTTCCTTTAACATCGAAAAACATCAATTTTCGATGAACTTCAAAGGTTAGTTCCAAGGTGATCCCGGTACATGATCATTCCCAAATTTTCAGCGATTAAACTAGAGGATATAAGACGTGTTTTGCCACTACCCCGGTTATTATAACTCAACTGGTTTCCATACAGTGGTGGTCCAAAGTTGACTCTACTGGGAAATTCAGAAAAAATTCTTTTTACTCTCCTGGGTGTATTCCAAGTGTTATAGCAAAGTGGTAGAACAAAAGTTTCCTCATTTTACTACCTCTAACACATACCAAACGGCCAGATCTCTATCTGGAAAAAAACCAAATTTTCCGATTTTTCCAATTTTTTGACAAAAAATCCAAAATTTTTTTTTTCAACCAGAAATTGATAGCGGTGATAATTATGGTATTTTTGCAATATAAAACTTTTCTCTAGGTGATTCCGTTTTCGCAGGATCGCTAAATTAAATTTCCATGCAGAGGCAATTTTGGGCCGTCACTGTATGGAAACCATTTGAGTTGGAATAACCGGGGTAGTGGTAAAACACGTCTAATATCCTCTAATTTAATAGATAATAGTCTGGAAATGATCATCGAATGGGATTACCTTGGAATTTGAACTTGAATTGAATATCATCAAAAAAAATTCATATTTTATCACAAGCATAATCTCCCCGCAATTTACAATCATCACAACACAATGCTCAGCAATATATTCCGACACCCATCACAATTGGTATCATCATCATCATTTTTTAATCCATTTCCGTGTTGCGGCCCTAGTCCAAACTGTATATATAACAATAAATCAGATCAATCGCATTTGTTCTTCATTCCAAAATTATCTTCGCTTCTATAAATGTTTACCTTTATTTTTATGTTTTCCCACTCAGTTAAATAACCGGGACTCACTAGTAATAGGAGTGAAAATTCCCAAATTAATAATTGAATCAAATAATTATCATTAGAACACCATCAACACTCCGCTATCTTTTAATGCCAATCAACAAACTTAATAAAAAAAAACTAACCTTCCAACAAAATAAACCAAAACAAACCAACAAAAAAAACAACAATAAATAAATAAATGATGGCCGTCGCCATCATGGCGTCTGACGTGTTCGCTATTTTTAATAAATGCCAAATATTTTATCCCCATTTTAATTTTATTGCACCATCTATTGGCGATAACAATAAAATTGAATAGGAAAAATTATCGGTAAAACAATCTTTTTGCATTATTTAGGTTATGTTTTATTAAAAAAAAATTGACTGGGTGGAATAAACACGTGGATTTCTTTTGGATCGTCACAAAATATTTCAAAATAATCATTTGCCAGTAAAATTATCACAGCCAAAACCAATAGAAAATTAAACAAAACCATAAACATGTAAATAATTGATTAATCAATTGGAAACACGGGAAAAATTGAATGGAAAAATAAAAATTTTGGTATGTTTTTTATTGTATTTTCTTTTTTGATCATCTTTTTAAGATGCTATCCCGGGAACCAGCTGACAGAGGCTTTTAAAATGTTTACAACACATTCCTGGATTGCCCAAGGTGGGGGCGATGCATTAATTTTCAACCAATATTCCTATATTAACGAAATTCTTTTGGGTAAACTTCAAATTGTGAAATTTTGATTGTTTTTTTAATTTATTTTTAGTTTGTATCCCAGGAACCAGCCGCCAGACATTGCCCAAACTTTTACAGCACGTTAAGGGAGTGGCCAAGGGATCGCCTGCCAATTTTCTAAAGATTTTGAATATAAAAAATGTATTTTTGATGTCAAAAACACTGAAAAATTATCAAAATTATGCGGCAAATCGTTGTGCAATTTTTTTGTTGGCTGTATCCCAGAAACCAGCCGCTAGAATTGGCTCAAACTTTAAGAGCACGTTAAGGAGGTCGCCAAGGGATCGCCTGTAAATTTTCAACCAAATCGGAAGTCATAAAAATTTATTTTTGGTCAAAATTCCAGAAAGTTTTTCAAAATTATTCGGCAAATTTTTGTGAATTTTTTTGTTGGCTGTATCCCAGAAACCAGCCGCCAGAATTTGCTCAAACTTTAAGAGCACGTTAAGGAGGTCGCCAAGGGATCGCTTGTAAATTTTCAGCCAAATCGGAAGTCATGAAAATTAATTTTTGTGTCAAAATTCCAGAAAATTTTTCAAAATTATGCGGCAAATTTTTGTGAATTTTTTTGGTGGCTATATCCCAGAAACCAGCAGCCAGAATTTGCTCAAACTTTAAGAGCACGTTAAGGAGGTCGCCAAGGGATCGCTTGTAAATTTTCAGCCAAATCGGAAGTCATGAAAATTAATTTTTGTGTCAAAATTCCAGAAAATTTTTCAAAATTATTAAAAAAATTATTTTTTTTTACGTTATATCTTGGGAACCGGCCGTCAGAACCCCGCCATATTTTAACACAACGTTCCGGGAACGTCCAAGGGGCAGCCTGTAAATTTTCAGCCAAATTGGATGCCTAAAAATATTAGGTATTTAGCATCGGTTCAAACCATAATAAAACTTTAAAATGTTATCTTTTAGCAACATTTGAACCGCTTTTTTTTTATCTCAAATAAAAGTCACCCCAATTTTTGAAAGTTTTTTTTATCTCAAATAAAAAAACCTCTTAAATTTTTAGAGGTTTTTTTTTGTTGATAAAACTTATAAATGTTATCTTTTTTATCGTTTAGCAAATTGTAAACCAATTTATTTATCTCAAATGTTTAATAAATGGATAAATGCAAGGGATTTTCGCTATGTGGCGCATTTTTTGATTAGTTTAGGAAAAATTTAATAAAAAAATACATGAAAATAAAATGAAATCAATTGGAATTTATTCTTTTTATCACCTTAAAACCTTAAAATAAATCCTATAAATTTACAATTCGTATTCTAATAAAGTGATTGAAAAATAAACATTCATATATTACATGTTATGATGGTCGAGTTGGTAGCGATGCCATCCATTCGGAGGGAAAAAACCGCCGATTATATTTTGATGTATTTCAAGTGATTTTCATATGAAAATCATTTGATTCAGCAGTGTTGGTGGTTTTCTAACGACCTGGGATACGTGAGAAATAAAAAGGAAAAAAGGGAAAAGATTAATTTTTGCTTTTTTTTTGCTAAATTTTGGCCTAAAAATACAAGAGTTAACTCTTGTAAAAATTTTGTTCATGTCGTCCTAGGGATTTTATTTTATTACCACGTTGTAGACCATCCCCGAGAATGTTGATTCCAAAAATATGACCTTGGTGGGTGGTCCAGGAACCCCACCATCTGCCCTTGAAAATCGCGTTTTTCGCATTTTCAATCGCCCATAACTTTTTATTTTGTTCTGGCCGATCCATCGTGATGACCATAAGTCGATGGGCAATTTAAATACCTTTCGATTGATGGTAACCCCATGAAAATATTCCCATTGGTTTGGTCAGGAGGCTGGATTGAAATTTGGGAAATCCCAAGTAGACCTTCATTCCGTGAATTATTACTATATGAAGGAGTTGCTTCATTTGGGATTTTAGAACGTCATTGGAAAGGTAAAAGATTGATCTTTCAAATGAAATTGGCCGGATAATTTTCCGATGAAAATTGTGGATTTTCCTTTAACATCGAAAAACATCAATTTTCGATGAACTTCAAAGGTTAGTTCCAACAGGATCCCGGTACTTGACCATTATCAAATTTTCAGCGATTAAACTAGAGGATATAAGACGTGTTTTGCCACCAACCCGGTTATTATAACTCAACTGGTTTCCATACAGTGGTGGTTCAAAGTTGACTCTACTGGGAAATTCAGAAAAAATTCTTTTTACTCTCCTGGGTGTATTCCAAGTGTTATAGCAAAGTGGTAGAACAAAAGTTTCCTCATTTTACTACCTCTAACACATACCAAACGGCCAGATCTCTATCTGAAAAAAAACCAAATTTTCCGATTTTTCCAATTCTTTGACAAAAAATCCAAAATTTTTTTTTTCAACCAGAAATTGATAGCGGTGATAATTATGGTATTTTTGCAATATAAAACTTTTCTCTAGGTGATTCCGTTTTCGCAGGATCGCTAAATTAAATTTCCATGCAGAGGCAATTTTGGGCCGTCACTGTATGGAAACCATTTGAGTTGGAATAACCGGGGTAGTGGTAAAACACGTCTAATATCCTCTAATTTAATAGATAATAGTCTGGAAATGATCATCGAATGGGATTACCTTGGAATTTGAACTTGAATTGAATATCATCAAAAAAAATTCATATTTTATCACAAGCATAATCTCCCCGCAATTTACAATCATCACAACACAATGCTCAGCAATATATTCCGACACCCATCACAATTGGTATCATCATCATCATTTTTTAATCCATTTCCGTGTTGCGGCCCTAGTCCAAACTGTATATATAACAATAAATCAGATCAATCGCATTTGTTCTTCATTCCAAAATTATCTTCGCTTCTATAAATGTTTACCTTTATTTTTATGTTTTTCCACTCAGTTAAATAACCGGGACTCACTAGTAATAGGAGTGAAAATTCCCAAATTAATAATTGAATCAAATAATTATCATTAGAACACCATCAACACTCCGCTATCTTTTAATGCCAATCAACAAACTTAATAAAAAAAAAACTAACCTTCCAACAAAATAAACCAAAACAAACCAACAAAAAAAACAACAATAAATAAATAAATGATGGCCGTCGCCATCATGGCGTCTGACGTGTTCGCTATTTTTAATAAATGCCAAATATTTTATCCCCATTTTAATTTTATTGCACCATCTATTGGCGATAAAAATAAAATTGAATAGGAAAAATTATCGATAAAACAATCTTTTTGCATTATTTAGGTTATGTTTTATTAAAAAAAAATTGACTGGGTGGAATAAACACGTGGATTTCTTTTGGATCGTCACAAAATATTTCAAAATAATCATTTGCCAGTAAAATTATCACAGCCAAAACCAATAGAAAATTAAACAAAACCATAAACATGTAAATAATTGATTAATCAATTGGAAACACGGGAAAAATTGAATGGAAAAATAAAAATTTTGGTATGTTTTTTATTGTATTTTCTTTTTTGATCATCTTTTTAAGATGCTATCCCGGGAACCAGCTGACAGAGGCTTTTAAAATGTTTACAACACATTCCTGGATTGCCCAAGGTGGGGGCGATGCATTAATTTTCAACCAATATTCCTATATTAACGAAATTCTTTTGGGTAAACTTCAAATTGTGAAATTTTGATTGTTTTTTTAATTTATTTTTAGTTTGTATCCCAGGAACCAGCCGCCAGACATTGCCCAAACTTTTACAGCACGTTAAGGGAGTGGCCAAGGGATCGCCTGCCAATTTTCTAAAGATTTTGAATATAAAAAATGTATTTTTGATGTCAAAAACACTGAAAAATTATCAAAATTATGCGGCAAATCGTTGTGCAATTTTTTTGTTGGCTGTATCCCAGAAACCAGCCGCTAGAATTGGCTCAAACTTTAAGAGCACGTTAAGGAGGTCGCCAAGGGATCGCCTGTAAATTTTCAACCAAATCGGAAGTCATAAAAATTTATTTTTGGTCAAAATTCCAGAAAGTTTTTCAAAATTATTCGGCAAATTTTTGTGAATTTTTTTGTTGGCTGTATCCCAGAAACCAGCCGCCAGAATTTGCTCAAACTTTAAGAGCACGTTAAGGAGGTCGCCAAGGGATCGCTTGTAAATTTTCAGCCAAATCGGAAGTCATGAAAATTAATTTTTGTGTCAAAATTCCAGAAAATTTTTCAAAATTATGCGGCAAATTTTTGTGAATTTTTTTGGTGGCTATATCCCAGAAACCAGCAGCCAGAATTTGCTCAAACTTTAAGAGCACGTTAAGGAGGTCGCCAAGGGATCGCTTGTAAATTTTTAGCCAAATCGGAAGTCATGAAAATTAATTTTTGTGTCAAAATTCCAGAAAATTTTTCAAAATTATGCGGCAAATTTTTGTGAATTTTTTTGGTGGCTATATCCCAGAAACCAGCAGCCAGAATTTGCTCAAACTTTAAGAGCACGTTAAGGAGGTCGCCAAGGGATCGCTTGTAAATTTTCAGCCAAATCGGAAGTCATGAAAATTAATTTTTGTGTCAAAATTCCAGAAAATTTTTCAAAATTATTAAAAAAATTATTTTTTTTTACGTTATATCTTGGGAACCGGCCGTCAGAACCCCGCCATATTTTAACACAACGTTCCGGGAACGTCCAAGGGGCAGCCTGTAAATTTTCAGCCAAATTGGATGCCTAAAAATATTAGGTATTTAGCATCGGTTCAAACCATAATAAAACTTTAAAATGTTATCTTTTAGCAACATTTGAACCGCTTTTTTTTTATCTCAAATAAAAGTCACCCCAATTTTTGAAAGTTTTTTTTATCTCAAATAAAAAAACCTCTTAAATTTTTAGAGGTTTTTTTTTGTTGATAAAACTTATAAATGTTATCTTTTTTATCGTTTAGCAAATTGTAAACCAATTTATTTATCTCAAATGTTTAATAAATGGATAAATGCAAGGGATTTTCGCTATGTGGCGCATTTTTTGATTAGTTTAGGAAAAATTTAATAAAAAAATACATGAAAATAAAATGAAATCAATTGGAATTTATTCTTTTTATCACCTTAAAACCTTAAAATAAATCCTATAAATTTACAATTCGTATTCTAATAAAGTGATTGAAAAATAAACATTCATATATTACATGTTATGATGGTCGAGTTGGTAGCGATGCCATCCATTCGGAGGGAAAAAACCGCCGATTATATTTTGATGTATTTCAAGTGATTTTCATATGAAAATCATTTGATTCAGCAGTGTTGGTGGTTTTCTAACGACCTGGGATACGTGAGAAATAAAAAGGAAAAAAGGGAAAAGATTAATTTTTGCTTTTTTTTTGCTAAATTTTGGCCTAAAAATACAAGAGTTAACTCTTGTAAAAATTTTGTTCATGTCGTCCTAGGGATTTTATTTTATTACCACGTTGTAGACCATCCCCGAGAATGTTGATTCCAAAAATATGACCTTGGTGGGTGGTCCAGGAACCCCACCATCTGCCCTTGAAAATCGCGTTTTTCGCATTTTCAATCGCCCATAACTTTTTATTTTGTTCTGGCCGATCCATCGCGATGACCATAAGTCGATGGGCAATTTAAATACCTTTCGATTGATGGTAACCCCATGAAAATATTCCCATTGGTTTGGTCAGGAGGCTGGATTGAAATTTGGGGAATCCCAAGTAGACCTTCATTCCGTGAATTATTACTATATGAAGAAGTTGCTTCATTTGGGATTTTAGAACGTCATTGGAAAGGTAAAAGATTGATCTTTCAAATGAAATTGACCGGATAATTTTCCGATGAAAATTGTGGATTTTCCTTTAACATCGAAAAACATCAATTTTCGATGAACTTCAAAGGTTAGTTCCAAGGTGATCCCGGTACATGATCATTCCCAAATTTTCAGCGATTAAACTAGAGGATATAAGACGTGTTTTGCCACTACCCCGGTTATTATAACTCAACTGGTTTCCATACAGTGGTGGTCCAAAGTTGACTCTACTGGGAAATTCAGAAAAAATTCTTTTTACTCTCCTGGGTGTATTCCAAGTGTTATAGCAAAGTGGTAGAACAAAAGTTTCCTCATTTTACTACCTCTAACACATACCAAACGGCCAGATCTCTATCTGGAAAAAAACCAAATTTTCCGATTTTTCCAATTTTTTGACAAAAAATCCAAAATTTTTTTTTTCAACCAGAAATTGATAGCGGTGATAATTATGGTATTTTTGCAATATAAAACTTTTCTCTAGGTGATTCCGTTTTCGCAGGATCGCTAAATTAAATTTCCATGCAGAGGCAATTTTGGGCCGTCACTGTATGGAAACCATTTGAGTTGGAATAACCGGGGTAGTGGTAAAACACGTCTAATATCCTCTAATTTAATAGATAATAGTCTGGAAATGATCATCGAATGGGATTACCTTGGAATTTGAACTTGAATTGAATATCATCAAAAAAAATTCATATTTTATCACAAGCATAATCTCCCCGCAATTTACAATCATCACAACACAATGCTCAGCAATATATTCCGACACCCATCACAATTGGTATCATCATCATCATTTTTTAATCCATTTCCGTGTTGCGGCCCTAGTCCAAACTGTATATATAACAATAAATCAGATCAATCGCATTTGTTCTTCATTCCAAAATTATCTTCGCTTCTATAAATGTTTACCTTTATTTTTATGTTTTTCCACTCAGTTAAATAACCGGGACTCACTAGTAATAGGAGTGAAAATTCCCAAATTAATAATTGAATCAAATAATTATCATTAGAACACCATCAACACTCCGCTATCTTTTAATGCCAATCAACAAACTTAATAAAAAAAAACTAACCTTCCAACAAAATAAACCAAAACAAACCAACAAAAAAAACAACAATAAATAAATAAATGATGGCCGTCGCCATCATGGCGTCTGACGTGTTCGCTATTTTTAATAAATGCCAAATATTTTATCCCCATTTTAATTTTATTGCACCATCTATTGGCGATAAAAATAAAATTGAATAGGAAAAATTATCGATAAAACAATCTTTTTGCATTATTTAGGTTATGTTTTATTAAAAAAAAATTGACTGGGTGGAATAAACACGTGGATTTCTTTTGGATCGTCACAAAATATTTCAAAATAATCATTTGCCAGTAAAATTATCACAGCCAAAACCAATAGAAAATTAAACAAAACCATAAACATGTAAATAATTGATTAATCAATTGGAAACACGGGAAAAATTGAATGGAAAAATAAAAATTTTGGTATGTTTTTTATTGTATTTTCTTTTTTGATCATCTTTTTAAGATGCTATCCCGGGAACCAGCTGACAGAGGCTTTTAAAATGTTTACAACACATTCCTGGATTGCCCAAGGTGGGGGCGATGCATTAATTTTCAACCAATATTCCTATATTAACGAAATTCTTTTGGGTAAACTTCAAATTGTGAAATTTTGATTGTTTTTTTAATTTATTTTTAGTTTGTATCCCAGGAACCAGCCGCCAGACATTGCCCAAACTTTTACAGCACGTTAAGGGAGTGGCCAAGGGATCGCCTGCCAATTTTCTAAAGATTTTGAATATAAAAAATGTATTTTTGATGTCAAAAACACTGAAAAATTATCAAAATTATGCGGCAAATCGTTGTGCAATTTTTTTGTTGGCTGTATCCCAGAAACCAGCCGCTAGAATTGGCTCAAACTTTAAGAGCACGTTAAGGAGGTCGCCAAGGGATCGCCTGTAAATTTTCAACCAAATCGGAAGTCATAAAAATTTATTTTTGGTCAAAATTCCAGAAAGTTTTTCAAAATTATTCGGCAAATTTTTGTGAATTTTTTTGTTGGCTGTATCCCAGAAACCAGCCGCCAGAATTTGCTCAAACTTTAAGAGCACGTTAAGGAGGTCGCCAAGGGATCGCTTGTAAATTTTCAGCCAAATCGGAAGTCATGAAAATTAATTTTTGTGTCAAAATTCCAGAAAATTTTTCAAAATTATGCGGCAAATTTTTGTGAATTTTTTTGGTGGCTATATCCCAGAAACCAGCAGCCAGAATTTGCTCAAACTTTAAGAGCACGTTAAGGAGGTCGCCAAGGGATCGCTTGTAAATTTTTAGCCAAATCGGAAGTCATGAAAATTAATTTTTGTGTCAAAATTCCAGAAAATTTTTCAAAATTATGCGGCAAATTTTTGTGAATTTTTTTGGTGGCTATATCCCAGAAACCAGCAGCCAGAATTTGCTCAAACTTTAAGAGCACGTTAAGGAGGTCGCCAAGGGATCGCTTGTAAATTTTCAGCCAAATCGGAAGTCATGAAAATTAATTTTTGTGTCAAAATTCCAGAAAATTTTTCAAAATTATTAAAAAAATTATTTTTTTTTACGTTATATCTTGGGAACCGGCCGTCAGAACCCCGCCATATTTTAACACAACGTTCCGGGAACGTCCAAGGGGCAGCCTGTAAATTTTCAGCCAAATTGGATGCCTAAAAATATTAGGTATTTAGCATCGGTTCAAACCATAATAAAACTTTAAAATGTTATCTTTTAGCAACATTTGAACCGCTTTTTTTTTATCTCAAATAAAAGTCACCCCAATTTTTGAAAGTTTTTTTTATCTCAAATAAAAAAACCTCTTAAATTTTTAGAGGTTTTTTTTTGTTGATAAAACTTATAAATGTTATCTTTTTTATCGTTTAGCAAATTGTAAACCAATTTATTTATCTCAAATGTTTAATAAATGGATAAATGCAAGGGATTTTCGCTATGTGGCGCATTTTTTGATTAGTTTAGGAAAAATTTAATAAAAAAATACATGAAAATAAAATGAAATCAATTGGAATTTATTCTTTTTATCGCCTTAAAACCTTAAAATAAATCCTATAAATTTACAATTCGTATTCTAATAAAGTGATTGAAAAATAAACATTCATATATTACATGTTATGATGGTCGAGTTGGTAGCGATGCCATCCATTCGGAGGGAAAAAACCGCCGATTATATTTTGATGTATTTCAAGTGATTTTCATATGAAAATCATTTGATTCAGCAGTGTTGGTGGTTTTCTAACGACCTGGGATACGTGAGAAATAAAAAGGAAAAAAGGGAAAAGATTAATTTTTGCTTTTTTTTTGCTAAATTTTGGCCTAAAAATACAAGAGTTAACTCTTGTAACAATTTTGTTCATGTCGTCCTAGGGATTTTATTTTATTACGACGTTGTAGACCATCCCCGAGAATGTTGATTCCAAAAATATGACCTTGGTGGGTGGTCCAGGAACCCCACCATCTGCCCTTGAAAATCGCGTTTTTCGCATTTTCAATCGCCCATAACTTTTTATTTTGTTCTGGCCGATCCATCGCGATGACCATAAGTCGATGGGCAATTTAAATACCTTTCGATTGATGGTAACCCCATGAAAATATTCCCATTGGTTTGGTCAGGAGGCTGGATTGAAATTTGGGGAATCCCAAGTAGACCTTCATTCCGTGAATTATTACTATATGAAGAAGTTGCTTCATTTGGGATTTTAGAACGTCATTGGAAAGGTAAAAGATTGATCTTTCAAATGAAATTGACCGGATAATTTTCCGATGAAAATTGTGGATTTTCCTTTAACATCGAAAAACATCAATTTTCGATGAACTTCAAAGGTTAGTTCCAAGGTGATCCCGGTACATGATCATTCCCAAATTTTCAGCGATTAAACTAGAGGATATAAGACGTGTTTTGCCACTACCCCGGTTATTATAACTCGGAAACCATTTGAGTTGGAATAACCGGGGTAGTGGTAAAACACGTCTAATATCCTCTAATTTAATAGATAATAGTCTGGAAATGATCATCGAATGGGATTACCTTGGAATTTGAACTTGAATTGAATATCATCAAAAAAAATTCATATTTTATCACAAGCATAATCTCCCCGCAATTTACAATCATCACAACACAATGCTCAGCAATATATTCCGACACCCATCACAATTGGTATCATCATCATCATTTTTTAATCCATTTCCGTGTTGCGGCCCTAGTCCAAACTGTATATATAACAATAAATCAGATCAATCGCATTTGTTCTTCATTCCAAAATTATCTTCGCTTCTATAAATGTTTACCTTTATTTTTATGTTTTCCCACTCAGTTAAATAACCGGGACTCACTAGTAATAGGAGTGAAAATTCCCAAATTAATAATTGAATCAAATAATTATCATTAGAACACCATCAACACTCCGCTATCTTTTAATGCCAATCAACAAACTTAATAAAAAAAAACTAACCTTCCAACAAAATAAACCAAAACAAACCAACAAAAAAAACAACAATAAATAAATAAATGATGGCCGTCGCCATCATGGCGTCTGACGTGTTCGCTATTTTTAATAAATGCCAAATATTTTATCCCCATTTTAATTTTATTGCACCATCTATTGGCGATAACAATAAAATTGAATAGGAAAAATTATCGGTAAAACAATCTTTTTGCATTATTTAGGTTATGTTTTATTAAAAAAAAATTGACTGGGTGGAATAAACACGTGGATTTCTTTTGGATCGTCACAAAATATTTCAAAATAATCATTTGCCAGTAAAATTATCACAGCCAAAACCAATAGAAAATTAAACAAAACCATAAACATGTAAATAATTGATTAATCAATTGGAAACACGGGAAAAATTGAATGGAAAAATAAAAATTTTGGTATGTTTTTTATTGTATTTTCTTTTTTGATCATCTTTTTAAGATGCTATCCCGGGAACCAGCTGACAGAGGCTTTTAAAATGTTTACAACACATTCCTGGATTGCCCAAGGTGGGGGCGATGCATTAATTTTCAACCAATATTCCTATATTAACGAAATTCTTTTGGGTAAACTTCAAATTGTGAAATTTTGATTGTTTTTTTAATTTATTTTTAGTTTGTATCCCAGGAACCAGCCGCCAGACATTGCCCAAACTTTTACAGCACGTTAAGGGAGTGGCCAAGGGATCGCCTGCCAATTTTCTAAAGATTTTGAATATAAAAAATGTATTTTTGATGTCAAAAACACTGAAAAATTATCAAAATTATGCGGCAAATCGTTGTGCAATTTTTTTGTTGGCTGTATCCCAGAAACCAGCCGCTAGAATTGGCTCAAACTTTAAGAGCACGTTAAGGAGGTCGCCAAGGGATCGCCTGTAAATTTTCAACCAAATCGGAAGTCATAAAAATTTATTTTTGGTCAAAATTCCAGAAAGTTTTTCAAAATTATTCGGCAAATTTTTGTGAATTTTTTTGTTGGCTGTATCCCAGAAACCAGCCGCCAGAATTTGCTCAAACTTTAAGAGCACGTTAAGGAGGTCGCCAAGGGATCGCTTGTAAATTTTCAGCCAAATCGGAAGTCATGAAAATTAATTTTTGTGTCAAAATTCCAGAAAATTTTTCAAAATTATGCGGCAAATTTTTGTGAATTTTTTTGGTGGCTATATCCCAGAAACCAGCAGCCAGAATTTGCTCAAACTTTAAGAGCACGTTAAGGAGGTCGCCAAGGGATCGCTTGTAAATTTTTAGCCAAATCGGAAGTCATGAAAATTAATTTTTGTGTCAAAATTCCAGAAAATTTTTCAAAATTATGCGGCAAATTTTTGTGAATTTTTTTGGTGGCTATATCCCAGAAACCAGCAGCCAGAATTTGCTCAAACTTTAAGAGCACGTTAAGGAGGTCGCCAAGGGATCGCTTGTAAATTTTCAGCCAAATCGGAAGTCATGAAAATTAATTTTTGTGTCAAAATTCCAGAAAATTTTTCAAAATTATTAAAAAAATTATTTTTTTTTACGTTATATCTTGGGAACCGGCCGTCAGAACCCCACCATATTTTAACACAACGTTCCGGGAACGTCCAAGGGGCAGCCTGTAAATTTTCAGCCAAATTGGATGCCTAAAAATATTAGGTATTTAGCATCGGTTCAAACCATAATAAAACTTTAAAATGTTATCTTTTAGCAACATTTGAACCGCTTTTTTTTTATCTCAAATAAAAGTCACCCCAATTTTTGAAAGTTTTTTTTATCTCAAATAAAAAAACCTCTTAAATTTTTAGAGGTTTTTTTTTGTTGATAAAACTTATAAATGTTATCTTTTTTATCGTTTAGCAAATTGTAAACCAATTTATTTATCTCAAATGTTTAATAAATGGATAAATGCAAGGGATTTTCGCTATGTGGCGCATTTTTTGATTAGTTTAGGAAAAATTTAATAAAAAAATACATGAAAATAAAATGAAATCAATTGGAATTTATTCTTTTTATCACCTTAAAACCTTAAAATAAATCCTATAAATTTACAATTCGTATTCTAATAAAGTGATTGAAAAATAAACATTCATATATTACATGTTATGATGGTCGAGTTGGTAGCGATGCCATCCATTCGGAGGGAAAAAACCGCCGATTATATTTTGATGTATTTCAAGTGATTTTCATATGAAAATCATTTGATTCAGCAGTGTTGGTGGTTTTCTAACGACCTGGGATACGTGAGAAATAAAAAGGAAAAAAGGGAAAAGATTAATTTTTGCTTTTTTTTTGCTAAATTTTGGCCTAAAAATACAAGAGTTAACTCTTGTAACAATTTTGTTCATGTCGTCCTAGGGATTTTATTTTATTACGACGTTGTAGACCATCCCCGAGAATGTTGATTCCAAAAATATGACCTTGGTGGGTGGTCCAGGAACCCCACCATCTGCCCTTGAAAATCGCGTTTTTCGCATTTTCAATCGCCCATAACTTTTTATTTTGTTCTGGCCGATCCATCGCGATGACCATAAGTCGATGGGCAATTTAAATACCTTTCGATTGATGGTAACCCCATGAAAATATTCCCATTGGTTTGGTCAGGAGGCTGGATTGAAATTTGGGGAATCCCAAGTAGACCTTCATTCCGTGAATTATTACTATATGAAGGAGTTGCTTCATTTGGGATTTTAGAACGTCATTGGAAAGGTAAAAGATTGATCTTTCAAATGAAATTGACCGGATAATTTTCCGATGAAAATTGTGGATTTTCCTTTAACATCGAAAAACATCAATTTTCGATGAACTTCAAAGGTTAGTTCCAAGGTGATCCCGGTACATGATCATTCCCAAATTTTCAGCGATTAAACTAGAGGATATAAGACGTGTTTTGCCACTACCCCGGTTATTATAACTCAACTGGTTTCCATACAGTGGTGGTCCAAAGTTGACTCTACTGGGAAATTCAGAAAAAATTCTTTTTACTCTCCTGGGTGTATTCCAAGTGTTATAGCAAAGTGGTAGAACAAAAGTTTCCTCATTTTACTACCTCTAACACATACCAAACGGCCAGATCTCTATCTGGAAAAAAACCAAATTTTCCGATTTTTTCAATTTTTTGACAAAAAATCCAAAATTTTTTTTTTCAACCAGAAATTGATAGCGGTGATAATTATGGTATTTTTGCAATATAAAACTTTTCTCTAGGTGATTCCGTTTTCGCAGGATCGCTAAATTAAATTTCCATGCAGAGGCAATTTTGGGCCGTCACTGTATGGAAACCATTTGAGTTGGAATAACCGGGGTAGTGGTAAAACACGTCTAATATCCTCTAATTTAATAGATAATAGTCTGGAAATGATCATCGAATGGGATTACCTTGGAATTTGAACTTGAATTGAATATCATCAAAAAAAATTCATATTTTATCACAAGCATAATCTCCCCGCAATTTACAATCATCACAACACAATGCTCAGCAATATATTCCGACACCCATCACAATTGGTATCATCATCATCATTTTTTAATCCATTTCCGTGTTGCGGCCCTAGTCCAAACTGTATATATAACAATAAATCAGATCAATCGCATTTGTTCTTCATTCCAAAATTATCTTCGCTTCTATAAATGTTTACCTTTATTTTTATGTTTTCCCACTCAGTTAAATAACCGGGACTCACTAGTAATAGGAGTGAAAATTCCCAAATTAATAATTGAATCAAATAATTATCATTAGAACACCATCAACACTCCGCTATCTTTTAATGCCAATCAACAAACTTAATAAAAAAAAACTAACCTTCCAACAAAATAAACCAAAACAAACCAACAAAAAAAACAACAATAAATAAATAAATGATGGCCGTCGCCATCATGGCGTCTGACGTGTTCGCTATTTTTAATAAATGCCAAATATTTTATCCCCATTTTAATTTTATTGCACCATCTATTGGCGATAACAATAAAATTGAATAGGAAAAATTATCGGTAAAACAATCTTTTTGCATTATTTAGGTTATGTTTTATTAAAAAAAAATTGACTGGGTGGAATAAACACGTGGATTTCTTTTGGATCGTCACAAAATATTTCAAAATAATCATTTGCCAGTAAAATTATCACAGCCAAAACCAATAGAAAATTAAACAAAACCATAAACATGTAAATAATTGATTAATCAATTGGAAACACGGGAAAAATTGAATGGAAAAATAAAAATTTTGGTATGTTTTTTATTGTATTTTCTTTTTTGATCATCTTTTTAAGATGCTATCCCGGGAACCAGCTGACAGAGGCTTTTAAAATGTTTACAACACATTCCTGGATTGCCCAAGGTGGGGGCGATGCATTAATTTTCAACCAATATTCCTATATTAACGAAATTCTTTTGGGTAAACTTCAAATTGTGAAATTTTGATTGTTTTTTTAATTTATTTTTAGTTTGTATCCCAGGAACCAGCCGCCAGACATTGCCCAAACTTTTACAGCACGTTAAGGGAGTGGCCAAGGGATCGCCTGCCAATTTTCTAAAGATTTTGAATATAAAAAATGTATTTTTGATGTCAAAAACACTGAAAAATTATCAAAATTATGCGGCAAATCGTTGTGCAATTTTTTTGTTGGCTGTATCCCAGAAACCAGCCGCTAGAATTGGCTCAAACTTTAAGAGCACGTTAAGGAGGTCGCCAAGGGATCGCCTGTAAATTTTCAACCAAATCGGAAGTCATAAAAATTTATTTTTGGTCAAAATTCCAGAAAGTTTTTCAAAATTATTCGGCAAATTTTTGTGAATTTTTTTGTTGGCTGTATCCCAGAAACCAGCCGCCAGAATTTGCTCAAACTTTAAGAGCACGTTAAGGAGGTCGCCAAGGGATCGCTTGTAAATTTTCAGCCAAATCGGAAGTCATGAAAATTAATTTTTGTGTCAAAATTCCAGAAAATTTTTCAAAATTATGCGGCAAATTTTTGTGAATTTTTTTGGTGGCTATATCCCAGAAACCAGCAGCCAGAATTTGCTCAAACTTTAAGAGCACGTTAAGGAGGTCGCCAAGGGATCGCTTGTAAATTTTTAGCCAAATCGGAAGTCATGAAAATTAATTTTTGTGTCAAAATTCCAGAAAATTTTTCAAAATTATGCGGCAAATTTTTGTGAATTTTTTTGGTGGCTATATCCCAGAAACCAGCAGCCAGAATTTGCTCAAACTTTAAGAGCACGTTAAGGAGGTCGCCAAGGGATCGCTTGTAAATTTTCAGCCAAATCGGAAGTCATGAAAATTAATTTTTGTGTCAAAATTCCAGAAAATTTTTCAAAATTATTAAAAAAATTATTTTTTTTTACGTTATATCTTGGGAACCGGCCGTCAGAACCCCACCATATTTTAACACAACGTTCCGGGAACGTCCAAGGGGCAGCCTGTAAATTTTCAGCCAAATTGGATGCCTAAAAATATTAGGTATTTAGCATCGGTTCAAACCATAATAAAACTTTAAAATGTTATCTTTTAGCAACATTTGAACCGCTTTTTTTTTATCTCAAATAAAAGTCACCCCAATTTTTGAAAGTTTTTTTTATCTCAAATAAAAAAACCTCTTAAATTTTTAGAGGTTTTTTTTTGTTGATAAAACTTATAAATGTTATCTTTTTTATCGTTTAGCAAATTGTAAACCAATTTATTTATCTCAAATGTTTAATAAATGGATAAATGCAAGGGATTTTCGCTATGTGGCGCATTTTTTGATTAGTTTAGGAAAAATTTAATAAAAAAATACATGAAAATAAAATGAAATCAATTGGAATTTATTCTTTTTATCACCTTAAAACCTTAAAATAAATCCTATAAATTTACAATTCGTATTC
Organism: Dilophus febrilis; assembly: GCA_958336335.1. Classification (NCBI taxonomy): domain Eukaryota; kingdom Metazoa; phylum Arthropoda; class Insecta; order Diptera; family Bibionidae; genus Dilophus; species Dilophus febrilis. The sequence continues at coordinate 41,233,861 of OY284472.1, forward strand.
TAATAAAGTGATTGAAAAATAAACATTCATATATTACATGTTATGATGGTCGAGTTGGTAGCGATGCCATCCATTCGGAGGGAAAAAACCGCCGATTATATTTTGATGTATTTCAAGTGATTTTCATATGAAAATCATTTGATTCAGCAGTGTTGGTGGTTTTCTAACGACCTGGGATACGTGAGAAATAAAAAGGAAAAAAGGGAAAAGATTAATTTTTGCTTTTTTTTTGCTAAATTTTGGCCTAAAAATACAAGAGTTAACTCTTGTAACAATTTTGTTCATGTCGTCCTAGGGATTTTATTTTATTACGACGTTGTAGACCATCCCCGAGAATGTTGATTCCAAAAATATGACCTTGGTGGGTGGTCCAGGAACCCCACCATCTGCCCTTGAAAATCGCGTTTTTCGCATTTTCAATCGCCCATAACTTTTTATTTTGTTCTGGCCGATCCATCGCGATGACCATAAGTCGATGGGCAATTTAAATACCTTTCGATTGATGGTAACCCCATGAAAATATTCCCATTGGTTTGGTCAGGAGGCTGGATTGAAATTTGGGGAATCCCAAGTAGACCTTCATTCCGTGAATTATTACTATATGAAGGAGTTGCTTCATTTGGGATTTTAGAACGTCATTGGAAAGGTAAAAGATTGATCTTTCAAATGAAATTGACCGGATAATTTTCCGATGAAAATTGTGGATTTTCCTTTAACATCGAAAAACATCAATTTTCGATGAACTTCAAAGGTTAGTTCCAAGGTGATCCCGGTACATGATCATTCCCAAATTTTCAGCGATTAAACTAGAGGATATAAGACGTGTTTTGCCACTACCCCGGTTATTATAACTCAACTGGTTTCCATACAGTGGTGGTCCAAAGTTGACTCTACTGGGAAATTCAGAAAAAATTCTTTTTACTCTCCTGGGTGTATTCCAAGTGTTATAGCAAAGTGGTAGAACAAAAGTTTCCTCATTTTACTACCTCTAACACATACCAAACGGCCAGATCTCTATCTGGAAAAAAACCAAATTTTCCGATTTTTTCAATTTTTTGACAAAAAATCCAAAATTTTTTTTTTCAACCAGAAATTGATAGCGGTGATAATTATGGTATTTTTGCAATATAAAACTTTTCTCTAGGTGATTCCGTTTTCGCAGGATCGCTAAATTAAATTTCCATGCAGAGGCAATTTTGGGCCGTCACTGTATGGAAACCATTTGAGTTGGAATAACCGGGGTAGTGGTAAAACACGTCTAATATCCTCTAATTTAATAGATAATAGTCTGGAAATGATCATCGAATGGGATTACCTTGGAATTTGAACTTGAATTGAATATCATCAAAAAAAATTCATATTTTATCACAAGCATAATCTCCCCGCAATTTACAATCATCACAACACAATGCTCAGCAATATATTCCGACACCCATCACAATTGGTATCATCATCATCATTTTTTAATCCATTTCCGTGTTGCGGCCCTAGTCCAAACTGTATATATAACAATAAATCAGATCAATCGCATTTGTTCTTCATTCCAAAATTATCTTCGCTTCTATAAATGTTTACCTTTATTTTTATGTTTTCCCACTCAGTTAAATAACCGGGACTCACTAGTAATAGGAGTGAAAATTCCCAAATTAATAATTGAATCAAATAATTATCATTAGAACACCATCAACACTCCGCTATCTTTTAATGCCAATCAACAAACTTAATAAAAAAAAACTAACCTTCCAACAAAATAAACCAAAACAAACCAACAAAAAAAACAACAATAAATAAATAAATGATGGCCGTCGCCATCATGGCGTCTGACGTGTTCGCTATTTTTAATAAATGCCAAATATTTTATCCCCATTTTAATTTTATTGCACCATCTATTGGCGATAACAATAAAATTGAATAGGAAAAATTATCGATAAAACAATCTTTTTGCATTATTTAGGTTATGTTTTATTAAAAAAAAATTGACTGGGTGGAATAAACACGTGGATTTCTTTTGGATCGTCACAAAATATTTCAAAATAATCATTTGCCAGTAAAATTATCACAGCCAAAACCAATAGAAAATTAAACAAAACCATAAACATGTAAATAATTGATTAATCAATTGGAAACACGGGAAAAATTGAATGGAAAAATAAAATTTTGGTATGTTTTTTATTGTATTTTCTTTTTTGATCATCTTTTTAAGATGCTATCCCGGGAACCAGCTGACAGAGGCTTTTAAAATGTTTACAACACATTCCTGGATTGCCCAAGGTGGGGGCGATGCATTAATTTTCAACCAATATTCCTATATTAACGAAATTCTTTTGGGTAAACTTCAAATTGTGAAATTTTGATTGTTTTTTTAATTTATTTTTAGTTTGTATCCCAGGAACCAGCCGCCAGACATTGCCCAAACTTTTACAGCACGTTAAGGGAGTGGCCAAGGGATCGCCTGCCAATTTTCTAAAGATTTTGAATATAAAAAATGTATTTTTGATGTCAAAAACACTGAAAAATTATCAAAATTATGCGGCAAATCGTTGTGCAATTTTTTTGTTGGCTGTATCCCAGAAACCAGCCGCTAGAATTGGCTCAAACTTTAAGAGCACGTTAAGGAGGTCGCCAAGGGATCGCCTGTAAATTTTCAACCAAATCGGAAGTCATAAAAATTTATTTTTGGTCAAAATTCCAGAAAGTTTTTCAAAATTATTCGGCAAATTTTTGTGAATTTTTTTGTTGGCTGTATCCCAGAAACCAGCAGCCAGAATTTGCTCAAACTTTAAGAGCACGTTAAGGAGGTCGCCAAGGGATCGCTTGTAAATTTTCAGCCAAATCGGAAGTCATGAAAATTAATTTTTGTGTTAAAATTCCAGAAAATTTTTCAAAATTATGCGGCAAATTTTTGTGAATTTTTTTGGTGGCTATATCCCAGAAACCAGCAGCCAGAATTTGCTCAAACTTTAAGAGCACGTTAAGGAGGTCGCCAAGGGATCGCTTGTAAATTTTTAGCCAAATCGGAAGTCATGAAAATTAATTTTTGTGTCAAAATTCCAGAAAATTTTTCAAAATTATGCGGCAAATTTTTGTGAATTTTTTTGGTGGCTATATCCCAGAAACCAGCAGCCAGAATTTGCTCAAACTTTAAGAGCACGTTAAGGAGGTCGCCAAGGGATCGCTTGTAAATTTTCAGCCAAATCGGAAGTCATGAAAATTAATTTTTGTGTCAAAATTCCAGAAAATTTTTCAAAATTATTAAAAAAATTATTTTTTTTTACGTTATATCTTGGGAACCGGCCGTCAGAACCCCGCCATATTTTAACACAACGTTCCGGGAACGTCCAAGGGGCAGCCTGTAAATTTTCAGCCAAATTGGATGCCTAAAAATATTAGGTATTTAGCATCGGTTCAAACCATAATAAAACTTTAAAATGTTATCTTTTAGCAACATTTGAACCGCTTTTTTTTATCTCAAATAAAAGTCACCCCAATTTTTGAAAGTTTTTTTTATCTCAAATAAAAAAACCTCTTAAATTTTTAGAGGTTTTTTTTTGTTGATAAAACTTATAAATGTTATCTTTTTTATCGTTTAGCAAATTGTAAACCAATTTATTTATCTCAAATGTTTAATAAATGGATAAATGCAAGGGATTTTCGCTATGTGGCGCATTTTTTGATTAGTTTAGGAAAAATTTAATAAAAAAATACATGAAAATAAAATGAAATCAATTGGAATTTATTCTTTTTATCACCTTAAAACCTTAAAATAAATCCTATAAATTTACAATTCGTATTCTAATAAAGTGATTGAAAAATAAACATTCATATATTACATGTTATGATGGTCGAGTTGGTAGCGATGCCATCCATTCGGAGGGAAAAAACCGCCGATTATATTTTGATGTATTTCAAGTGATTTTCATATGAAAATCATTTGATTCAGCAGTGTTGGTGGTTTTCTAACGACCTGGGATACGTGAGAAATAAAAAGGAAAAAAGGGAAAAGATTAATTTTTGCTTTTTTTTTTGCTAAATTTTGGCCTAAAAATACAAGAGTTAACTCTTGTAAAAATTTTGTTCATGTCGTCCTAGGGATTTTATTTTATTACCACGTTGTAGACCATCCCCGAGAATGTTGATTCCAAAAATATGACCTTGGTGGGTGGTCCAGGAACCCCACCATCTGCCCTTGAAAATCGCGTTTTTCGCATTTTCAATCGCCCATAACTTTTTATTTTGTTCTGGCCGATCCATCGCGATGACCATAAGTCGATGGGCAATTTAAATACCTTTCGATTGATGGTAACCCCATGAAAATATTCCCATTGGTTTGGTCAGGAGGCTGGATTGAAATTTGGGGAATCCCAAGTAGACCTTCATTCCGTGAATTATTACTATATGAAGGAGTTGCTTCATTTGGGATTTTAGAACGTCATTGGAAAGGTAAAAGATTGATCTTTCAAATGAAATTGGCCGGATAATTTTCCGATGAAAATTGTGGATTTTCCTTTAACATCGAAAAACATCAATTTTCGATGAACTTCAAAGGTTAGTTCCAAGGTGATCCCGGTACATGATCATTCCCAAATTTTCAGCGATTAAACTAGAGGATATAAGACGTGTTTTGCCACTACCCCGGTTATTATAACTCAACTGGTTTCCATACAGTGGTGGTCCAAAGTTGACTCTACTGGGAAATTCAGAAAAAATTCTTTTTACTCTCCTGGGTGTATTCCAAGTGTTATAGCAAAGTGGTAGAACAAAAGTTTCCTCATTTTACTACCTCTAACACATACCAAACGGCCAGATCTCTATCTGGAAAAAAACCAAATTTTCCGATTTTTCCAATTTTTTGACAAAAAATCCAAAATTTTTTTTTTCAACCAGAAATTGATAGCGGTGATAATTATGGTATTTTTGCAATATAAAACTTTTCTCTAGGTGATTCCGTTTTCGCAGGATCGCTAAATTAAATTTCCATGCAGAGGCAATTTTGGGCCGTCACTGTATGGAAACCATTTGAGTTGGAATAACCGGGGTAGTGGTAAAACACGTCTAATATCCTCTAATTTAATAGATAATAGTCTGGAAATGATCATCGAATGGGATTACCTTGGAATTTGAACTTGAATTGAATATCATCAAAAAAAATTCATATTTTATCACAAGCATAATCTCCCCGCAATTTACAATCATCACAACACAATGCTCAGCAATATATTCCGACACCCATCACAATTGGTATCATCATCATCATTTTTTAATCCATTTCCGTGTTGCGGCCCTAGTCCAAACTGTATATATAACAATAAATCAGATCAATCGCATTTGTTCTTCATTCCAAAATTATCTTCGCTTCTATAAATGTTTACCTTTATTTTTATGTTTTCCCACTCAGTTAAATAACCGGGACTCACTAGTAATAGGAGTGAAAATTCCCAAATTAATAATTGAATCAAATAATTATCATTAGAACACCATCAACACTCCGCTATCTTTTAATGCCAATCAACAAACTTAATAAAAAAAAACTAACCTTCCAACAAAATAAACCAAAACAAACCAACAAAAAAAACAACAATAAATAAATAAATGATGGCCGTCGCCATCATGGCGTCTGACGTGTTCGCTATTTTTAATAAATGCCAAATATTTTATCCCCATTTTAATTTTATTGCACCATCTATTGGCGATAACAATAAAATTGAATAGGAAAAATTATCGATAAAACAATCTTTTTGCATTATTTAGGTTATGTTTTATTAAAAAAAATTGACTGGGTGGAATAAACACGTGGATTTCTTTTGGATCGTCACAAAATATTTCAAAATAATCATTTGCCAGTAAAATTATCACAGCCAAAACCAATAGAAAATTAAACAAAACCATAAACATGTAAATAATTGATTAATCAATTGGAAACACGGGAAAAATTGAATGGAAAAATAAAAATTTTGGTATGTTTTTTATTGTATTTTCTTTTTTGATCATCTTTTTAAGATGCTATCCCGGGAACCAGCTGACAGAGGCTTTTAAAATGTTTACAACACATTCCTGGATTGCCCAAGGTGGGGGCGATGCATTAATTTTCAACCAATATTCCTATATTAACGAAATTTTTTTGGGTAAACTTCAAATTGTGAAATTTTGATTGTTTTTTTAATTTATTTTTAGTTTGTATCCCAGGAACCAGCCGCCAGACATTGCCCAAACTTTTACAGCACGTTAAGGGAGTGGCCAAGGGATCGCCTGCCAATTTTCTAAAGATTTTGAATATAAAAAATGTATTTTTGATGTCAAAAACACTGAAAAATTATCAAAATTATGCGGCAAATCGTTGTGCAATTTTTTTGTTGGCTGTATCCCAGAAACCAGCCGCTAGAATTGGCTCAAACTTTAAGAGCACGTTAAGGAGGTCGCCAAGGGATCGCCTGTAAATTTTCAACCAAATCGGAAGTCATAAAAATTTATTTTTGGTCAAAATTCCAGAAAGTTTTTCAAAATTATTCGGCAAATTTTTGTGAATTTTTTTGTTGGCTATATCCCAGAAACCAGCAGCCAGAATTTGCTCAAACTTTAAGAGCACGTTAAGGAGGTCGCCAAGGGATCGCTTGTAAATTTTCAGCCAAATCGGAAGTCATGAAAATTAATTTTTGTGTCAAAATTCCAGAAAATTTTTCAAAATTATGCGGCAAATTTTTGTGAATTTTTTTGGTGGCTATATCCCAGAAACCAGCAGCCAGAATTTGCTCAAACTTTAAGAGCACGTTAAGGAGGTCGCCAAGGGATCGCTTGTAAATTTTTAGCCAAATCGGAAGTCATGAAAATTAATTTTTGTGTCAAAATTCCAGAAAATTTTTCAAAATTATGCGGCAAATTTTTGTGAATTTTTTTGGTGGCTATATCCCAGAAACCAGCAGCCAGAATTTGCTCAAACTTTAAGAGCACGTTAAGGAGGTCGCCAAGGGATCGCTTGTAAATTTTCAGCCAAATCGGAAGTCATGAAAATTAATTTTTGTGTCAAAATTCCAGAAAATTTTTCAAAATTATTAAAAAAATTATTTTTTTTTACGTTATATCTTGGGAACCGGCCGTCAGAACCCCGCCATATTTTAACACAACGTTCCGGGAACGTCCAAGGGGCAGCCTGTAAATTTTCAGCCAAATTGGATGCCTAAAAATATTAGGTATTTAGCATCGGTTCAAACCATAATAAAACTTTAAAATGTTATCTTTTAGCAACATTTGAACCGCTTTTTTTTTATCTCAAATAAAAGTCACCCCAATTTTTGAAAGTTTTTTTTATCTCAAATAAAAAAACCTCTTAAATTTTTAGAGGTTTTTTTTTGTTGATAAAACTTATAAATGTTATCTTTTTTATCGTTTAGCAAATTGTAAACCAATTTATTTATCTCAAATGTTTAATAAATGGATAAATGCAAGGGATTTTCGCTATGTGGCGCATTTTTTGATTAGTTTAGGAAAAATTTAATAAAAAAATACATGAAAATAAAATGAAATCAATTGGAATTTATTCTTTTTATCACCTTAAAACCTTAAAATAAATCCTATAAATTTACAATTCGTATTCTAATAAAGTGATTGAAAAATAAACATTCATATATTACATGTTATGATGGTCGAGTTGGTAGCGATGCCATCCATTCGGAGGGAAAAAACCGCCGATTATATTTTGATGTATTTCAAGTGATTTTCATATGAAAATCATTTGATTCAGCAGTGTTGGTGGTTTTCTAACGACCTGGGATACGTGAGAAATAAAAAGGAAAAAAGGGAAAAGATTAATTTTTGCTTTTTTTTTGCTAAATTTTGGCCTAAAAATACAAGAGTTAACTCTTGTAAAAATTTTGTTCATGTCGTCCTAGGGATTTTATTTTATTACCACGTTGTAGACCATCCCCGAGAATGTTGATTCCAAAAATATGACCTTGGTGGGTGGTCCAGGAACCCCACCATCTGCCCTTGAAAATCGCGTTTTTCGCATTTTCAATCGCCCATAACTTTTTATTTTGTTCTGGCCGATCCATCGCGATGACCATAAGTCGATGGGCAATTTAAATACCTTTCGATTGATGGTAACCCCATGAAAATATTCCCATTGGTTTGGTCAGGAGGCTGGATTGAAATTTGGGGAATCCCAAGTAGACCTTCATTCCGTGAATTATTACTATATGAAGGAGTTGCTTCATTTGGGATTTTAGAACGTCATTGGAAAGGTAAAAGATTGATCTTTCAAATGAAATTGACCGGATAATTTTCCGATGAAAATTGTGGATTTTCCTTTAACATCGAAAAACATCAATTTTCGATGAACTTCAAAGGTTAGTTCCAAGGTGATCCCGGTACATGATCATTCCCAAATTTTCAGCGATTAAACTAGAGGATATAAGACGTGTTTTGCCACTACCCCGGTTATTATAACTCAACTGGTTTCCATACAGTGGTGGTCCAAAGTTGACTCTACTGGGAAATTCAGAAAAAATTCTTTTTACTCTCCTGGGTGTATTCCAAGTGTTATAGCAAAGTGGTAGAACAAAAGTTTCCTCATTTTACTACCTCTAACACATACCAAACGGCCAGATCTCTATCTGGAAAAAAACCAAATTTTCCGATTTTTTCAATTTTTTGACAAAAAATCCAAAATTTTTTTTTTCAACCAGAAATTGATAGCGGTGATAATTATGGTATTTTTGCAATATAAAACTTTTCTCTAGGTGATTCCGTTTTCGCAGGATCGCTAAATTAAATTTCCATGCAGAGGCAATTTTGGGCCGTCACTGTATGGAAACCATTTGAGTTGGAATAACCGGGGTAGTGGTAAAACACGTCTAATATCCTCTAATTTAATAGATAATAGTCTGGAAATGATCATCGAATGGGATTACCTTGGAATTTGAACTTGAATTGAATATCATCAAAAAAAATTCATATTTTATCACAAGCATAATCTCCCCGCAATTTACAATCATCACAACACAATGCTCAGCAATATATTCCGACACCCATCACAATTGGTATCATCATCATCATTTTTTAATCCATTTCCGTGTTGCGGCCCTAGTCCAAACTGTATATATAACAATAAATCAGATCAATCGCATTTGTTCTTCATTCCAAAATTATCTTCGCTTCTATAAATGTTTACCTTTATTTTTATGTTTTCCCACTCAGTTAAATAACCGGGACTCACTAGTAATAGGAGTGAAAATTCCCAAATTAATAATTGAATCAAATAATTATCATTAGAACACCATCAACACTCCGCTATCTTTTAATGCCAATCAACAAACTTAATAAAAAAAAACTAACCTTCCAACAAAATAAACCAAAACAAACCAACAAAAAAAACAACAATAAATAAATAAATGATGGCCGTCGCCATCATGGCGTCTGACGTGTTCGCTATTTTTAATAAATGCCAAATATTTTATCCCCATTTTAATTTTATTGCACCATCTATTGGCGATAACAATAAAATTGAATAGGAAAAATTATCGATAAAACAATCTTTTTGCATTATTTAGGTTATGTTTTATTAAAAAAAAATTGACTGGGTGGAATAAACACGTGGATTTCTTTTGGATCGTCACAAAATATTTCAAAATAATCATTTGCCAGTAAAATTATCACAGCCAAAACCAATAGAAAATTAAACAAAACCATAAACATGTAAATAATTGATTAATCAATTGGAAACACGGGAAAAATTGAATGGAAAAATAAAATTTTGGTATGTTTTTTATTGTATTTTCTTTTTTGATCATCTTTTTAAGATGCTATCCCGGGAACCAGCTGACAGAGGCTTTTAAAATGTTTACAACACATTCCTGGATTGCCCAAGGTGGGGGCGATGCATTAATTTTCAACCAATATTCCTATATTAACGAAATTCTTTTGGGTAAACTTCAAATTGTGAAATTTTGATTGTTTTTTTAATTTATTTTTAGTTTGTATCCCAGGAACCAGCCGCCAGACATTGCCCAAACTTTTACAGCACGTTAAGGGAGTGGCCAAGGGATCGCCTGCCAATTTTCTAAAGATTTTGAATATAAAAAATGTATTTTTGATGTCAAAAACACTGAAAAATTATCAAAATTATGCGGCAAATCGTTGTGCAATTTTTTTGTTGGCTGTATCCCAGAAACCAGCCGCTAGAATTGGCTCAAACTTTAAGAGCACGTTAAGGAGGTCGCCAAGGGATCGCCTGTAAATTTTCAACCAAATCGGAAGTCATAAAAATTTATTTTTGGTCAAAATTCCAGAAAGTTTTTCAAAATTATTCGGCAAATTTTTGTGAATTTTTTTGTTGGCTATATCCCAGAAACCAGCAGCCAGAATTTGCTCAAACTTTAAGAGCACGTTAAGGAGGTCGCCAAGGGATCGCTTGTAAATTTTCAGCCAAATCGGAAGTCATGAAAATTAATTTTTGTGTCAAAATTCCAGAAAATTTTTCAAAATTATGCGGCAAATTTTTGTGAATTTTTTTGGTGGCTATATCCCAGAAACCAGCAGCCAGAATTTGCTCAAACTTTAAGAGCACGTTAAGGAGGTCGCCAAGGGATCGCTTGTAAATTTTTAGCCAAATCGGAAGTCATGAAAATTAATTTTTGTGTCAAAATTCCAGAAAATTTTTCAAAATTATGCGGCAAATTTTTGTGAATTTTTTTGGTGGCTATATCCCAGAAACCAGCAGCCAGAATTTGCTCAAACTTTAAGAGCACGTTAAGGAGGTCGCCAAGGGATCGCTTGTAAATTTTCAGCCAAATCGGAAGTCATGAAAATTAATTTTTGTGTCAAAATTCCAGAAAATTTTTCAAAATTATTAAAAAAATTATTTTTTTTTACGTTATATCTTGGGAACCGGCCGTCAGAACCCCGCCATATTTTAACACAACGTTCCGGGAACGTCCAAGGGGCAGCCTGTAAATTTTCAGCCAAATTGGATGCCTAAAAATATTAGGTATTTAGCATCGGTTCAAACCATAATAAAACTTTAAAATGTTATCTTTTAGCAACATTTGAACCGCTTTTTTTTTATCTCAAATAAAAGTCACCCCAATTTTTGAAAGTTTTTTTTATCTCAAATAAAAAAACCTCTTAAATTTTTAGAGGTTTTTTTTTGTTGATAAAACTTATAAATGTTATCTTTTTTATCGTTTAGCAAATTGTAAACCAATTTATTTATCTCAAATGTTTAATAAATGGATAAATGCAAGGGATTTTCGCTATGTGGCGCATTTTTTGATTAGTTTAGGAAAAATTTAATAAAAAAATACATGAAAATAAAATGAAATCAATTGGAATTTATTCTTTTTATCACCTTAAAACCTTAAAATAAATCCTATAAATTTACAATTCGTATTCTAATAAAGTGATTGAAAAATAAACATTCATATATTACATGTTATGATGGTCGAGTTGGTAGCGATGCCATCCATTCGGAGGGAAAAAACCGCCGATTATATTTTGATGTATTTCAAGTGATTTTCATATGAAAATCATTTGATTCAGCAGTGTTGGTGGTTTTCTAACGACCTGGGATACGTGAGAAATAAAAAGGAAAAAAGGGAAAAGATTAATTTTTGCTTTTTTTTTGCTAAATTTTGGCCTAAAAATACAAGAGTTAACTCTTGTAAAAATTTTGTTCATGTCGTCCTAGGGATTTTATTTTATTACCACGTTGTAGACCATCCCCGAGAATGTTGATTCCAAAAATATGACCTTGGTGGGTGGTCCAGGAACCCCACCATCTGCCCTTGAAAATCGCGTTTTTCGCATTTTCAATCGCCCATAACTTTTTATTTTGTTCTGGCCGATCCATCGCGATGACCATAAGTCGATGGGCAATTTAAATACCTTTCGATTGATGGTAACCCCATGAAAATATTCCCATTGGTTTGGTCAGGAGGCTGGATTGAAATTTGGGGAATCCCAAGTAGACCTTCATTCCGTGAATTATTACTATATGAAGGAGTTGCTTCATTTGGGATTTTAGAACGTCATTGGAAAGGTAAAAGATTGATCTTTCAAATGAAATTGACCGGATAATTTTCCGATGAAAATTGTGGATTTTCCTTTAACATCGAAAAACATCAATTTTCGATGAACTTCAAAGGTTAGTTCCAAGGTGATCCCGGTACATGATCATTCCCAATTTTCAGCGATTAAACTAGAGGATATAAGACGTGTTTTGCCACTACCCCGGTTATTATAACTCAACTGGTTTCCATACAGTGGTGGTCCAAAGTTGACTCTACTGGGAAATTCAGAAAAAATTCTTTTTACTTTCCTGGGTGTATTCCAAGTGTTATAGCAAAGTGGTAGAACAAAAGTTTCCTCATTTTACTACCTCTAACACATACCAAACGGCCAGATCTCTATCTGGAAAAAAACCAAATTTTCCGATTTTTCCAATTTTTTGACAAAAAATCCAAAATTTTTTTTTTCAACCAGAAATTGATAGCGGTGATAATTATGGTATTTTTGCAATATAAAACTTTTCTCTAGGTGATTCCGTTTTCGCAGGATCGCTAAATTAAATTTCCATGCAGAGGCAATTTTGGGCCGTCACTGTATGGAAACCATTTGAGTTGGAATAACCGGGGTAGTGGTAAAACACGTCTAATATCCTCTAATTTAATAGATAATAGTCTGGAAATGATCATCGAATGGGATTACCTTGGAATTTGAACTTGAATTGAATATCATCAAAAAAAATTCATATTTTATCACAAGCATAATCTCCCCGCAATTTACAATCATCACAACACAATGCTCAGCAATATATTCCGACACCCATCACAATTGGTATCATCATCATCATTTTTTAATCCATTTCCGTGTTGCGGCCCTAGTCCAAACTGTATATATAACAATAAATCAGATCAATCGCATTTGTTCTTCATTCCAAAATTATCTTCGCTTCTATAAATGTTTACCTTTATTTTTATGTTTTCCCACTCAGTTAAATAACCGGGACTCACTAGTAATAGGAGTGAAAATTCCCAAATTAATAATTGAATCAAATAATTATCATTAGAACACCATCAACACTCCGCTATCTTTTAATGCCAATCAACAAACTTAATAAAAAAAAACTAACCTTCCAACAAAATAAACCAAAACAAACCAACAAAAAAAACAACAATAAATAAATAAATGATGGCCGTCGCCATCATGGCGTCTGACGTGTTCGCTATTTTTAATAAATGCCAAATATTTTATCCCCATTTTAATTTTATTGCACCATCTATTGGCGATAACAATAAAATTGAATAGGAAAAATTATCGATAAAACAATCTTTTTGCATTATTTAGGTTATGTTTTATTAAAAAAAAATTGACTGGGTGGAATAAACACGTGGATTTCTTTTGGATCGTCACAAAATATTTCAAAATAATCATTTGCCAGTAAAATTATCACAGCCAAAACCAATAGAAAATTAAACAAAACCATAAACATGTAAATAATTGATTAATCAATTGGAAACACGGGAAAAATTGAATGGAAAAATAAAAATTTTGGTATGTTTTTTATTGTATTTTCTTTTTTGATCATCTTTTTAAGATGCTATCCCGGGAACCAGCTGACAGAGGCTTTTAAAATGTTTACAACACATTCCTGGATTGCCCAAGGTGGGGGCGATGCATTAATTTTCAACCAATATTCCTATATTAACGAAATTCTTTTGGGTAAACTTCAAATTGTGAAATTTTGATTGTTTTTTTAATTTATTTTTAGTTTGTATCCCAGGAACCAGCCGCCAGACATTGCCCAAACTTTTACAGCTCGTTAAGGGAGTGGCCAAGGGATCGCCTGCCAATTTTCTAAAGATTTTGAATATAAAAAATGTATTTTTGATGTCAAAAACACTGAAAAATTATCAAAATTATGCGGCAAATCGTTGTGCAATTTTTTTGTTGGCTGTATCCCAGAAACCAGCCGCTAGAATTGGCTCAAACTTTAAGAGCACGTTAAGGAGGTCGCCAAGGGATCGCCTGTAAATTTTCAACCAAATCGGAAGTCATAAAAATTTATTTTTGGTCAAAATTCCAGAAAATTTTTCAAAATTATTCGGCAAATTTTTGTGAATTTTTTTGTTGGCTATATCCCAGAAACCAGCAGCCAGAATTTGCTCAAACTTTAAGAGCACGTTAAGGAGGTCGCCAAGGGATCGCTTATAAATTTTCAGCCAAATCGGAAGTCATGAAAATTAATTTTTGTGTCAAAATTCCAGAAAATTTTTCAAAATTATGCCGCAAATTTTTGTGAATTTTTTTGGTGGCTATATCCCAGAAACCAGCAGCCAGAATTTGCTCAAACTTTAAGAGCACGTTAAGGAGGTCGCCAAGGGATCGCTTGTAAATTTTCAGCCAAATCGGAAGTCATGAAAATTAATTTTTGTGTCAAAATTCCAGAAAATTTTTCAAAATTATGCGGCAAATTTTTGTGAATTTTTTTGGTGGCTATATCCCAGAAACCAGCAGCCAGAATTTGCTCAAACTTTAAGAGCACGTTAAGGAGGTCGCCAAGGGATCGCTTGTAAATTTTTAGCCAAATCGGAAGTCATGAAAATTAATTTTTGTGTCAAAATTCCAGAAAATTTTTCAAAATTATTAAAAAAATTATTTTTTTTTACGTTATATCTTGGGAACCGGCCGTCAGAACCCCGCCATATTTTAACACAACGTTCCGGGATGCCTAAAAATATTAGGTATTTAGCATCGGTTCAAACCATAATAAAACTTTAAAATGTTATCTTTTAGCAACATTTGAACCGCTTTTTTTTTATCTCAAATAAAAGTCACCCCAATTTTTGAAAGTTTTTTTTATCTCAAATAAAAAAACCTCTTAAATTTTTAGAGGTTTTTTTTTGTTGATAAAACTTATAAATGTTATCTTTTTTATCGTTTAGCAAATTGTAAACCAATTTATTTATCTCAAATGTTTAATAAATGGATAAATGCAAGGGATTTTCGCTATGTGGCGCATTTTTTGATTAGTTTAGGAAAAATTTAATAAAAAAATACATGAAAATAAAATGAAATCAATTGGAATTTATTCTTTTTATCACCTTAAAACCTTAAAATAAATCCTATAAATTTACAATTCGTATTCTAATAAAGTGATTGAAAAATAAACATTCATATATTACATGTTATGATGGTCGAGTTGGTAGCGATGCCATCCATTCGGAGGGAAAAAACCGCCGATTATATTTTGATGTATTTCAAGTGATTTTCATATGAAAATCATTTGATTCAGCAGTGTTGGTGGTTTTCTAACGACCTGGGATACGTGAGAAATAAAAAGGAAAAAAGGGAAAAGATTAATTTTTGCTTTTTTTTTGCTAAATTTTGGCCTAAAAATACAAGAGTTAACTCTTGTAAAAATTTTGTTCATGTCGTCCTAGGGATTTTATTTTATTACCACGTTGTAGACCATCCCCGAGAATGTTGATTCCAAAAATATGACCTTGGTGGGTGGTCCAGGAACCCCACCATCTGCCCTTGAAAATCGCGTTTTTCGCATTTTCAATCGCCCATAACTTTTTATTTTGTTCTGGCCGATCCATCGCGATGACCATAAGTCGATGGGCAATTTAAATACCTTTCGATTGATGGTAACCCCATGAAAATATTCCCATTGGTTTGGTCAGGAGGCTGGATTGAAATTTGGGGAATCCCAAGTAGACCTTCATTCCGTGAATTATTACTATATGAAGGAGTTGCTTCATTTGGGATTTTAGAACGTCATTGGAAAGGTAAAAGATTGATCTTTCAAATGAAATTGACCGGATAATTTTCCGATGAAAATTGTGGATTTTCCTTTAACATCGAAAAACATCAATTTTCGATGAACTTCAAAGGTTAGTTCCAAGGTGATCCCGGTACATGATCATTCCCAAATTTTCAGCGATTAAACTAGAGGATATAAGACGTGTTTTGCCACTACCCCGGTTATTATAACTCAACTGGTTTCCATACAGTGGTGGTCCAAAGTTGACTCTACTGGGAAATTCAGAAAAAATTCTTTTTACTCTCCTGGGTGTATTCCAAGTGTTATAGCAAAGTGGTAGAACAAAAGTTTCCTCATTTTACTACCTCTAACACATACCAAACGGCCAGATCTCTATCTGGAAAAAAACCAAATTTTCCGATTTTTCCAATTTTTTGACAAAAAATCCAAAATTTTTTTTTTCAACCAGAAATTGATAGCGGTGATAATTATGGCATTTTTGCAATATAAAACTTTTCTCTAGGTGATTCCGTTTTCGCAGGATCGCTAAATTAAATTTCCATGCAGAGGCAATTTTGGGCCGTCACTGTATGGAAACCATTTGAGTTGGAATAACCGGGGTAGTGGTAAAACACGTCTAATATCCTCTAATTTAATAGATAATAGTCTGGAAATGATCATCGAATGGGATTACCTTGGAATTTGAACTTGAATTGAATATCATCAAAAAAAATTCATATTTTATCACAAGCATAATCTCCCCGCAATTTACAATCATCACAACACAATGCTCAGCAATATATTCCGACACCCATCACAATTGGTATCATCATCATCATTTTTTAATCCATTTCCGTGTTGCGGCCCTAGTCCAAACTGTATATATAACAATAAATCAGATCAATCGCATTTGTTCTTCATTCCAAAATTATCTTCGCTTCTATAAATGTTTACCTTTATTTTTATGTTTTCCCACTCAGTTAAATAACCGGGACTCACTAGTAATAGGAGTGAAAATTCCCAAATTAATAATTGAATCAAATAATTATCATTAGAACACCATCAACACTCCGCTATCTTTTAATGCCAATCAACAAACTTAATAAAAAAAAACTAACCTTCCAACAAAATAAACCAAAACAAACCAACAAAAAAAACAACAATAAATAAATAAATGATGGCCGTCGCCATCATGGCGTCTGACGTGTTCGCTATTTTTAATAAATGCCAAATATTTTATCCCCATTTTAATTTTATTGCACCATCTATTGGCGATAACAATAAAATTGAATAGGAAAAATTATCGATAAAACAATCTTTTTGCATTATTTAGGTTATGTTTTATTAAAAAAAAATTGACTGGGTGGAATAAACACGTGGATTTCTTTTGGATCGTCACAAAATATTTCAAAATAATCATTTGCCAGTAAAATTATCACAGCCAAAACCAATAGAAAATTAAACAAAACCATAAACATGTAAATAATTGATTAATCAATTGGAAACACGGGAAAAATTGAATGGAAAAATAAAAATTTTGGTATGTTTTTTATTGTATTTTCTTTTTTGATCATCTTTTTAAGATGCTATCCCGGGAACCAGCTGACAGAGGCTTTTAAAATGTTTACAACACATTCCTGGATTGTCCAAGGTGGGGGCGATGCATTAATTTTCAACCAATATTCCTATATTAACGAAATTCTTTTGGGTAAACTTCAAATTGTGAAATTTTGATTGTTTTTTTAATTTATTTTTAGTTTGTATCCCAGGAACCAGCCGCCAGACATTGCCCAAACTTTTACAGCACGTTAGGGGAGTGGCCAAGGGATCGCCTGCCAATTTTCTAAAGATTTTGAATATAAAAAATGTATTTTTGATGTCAAAAACACTGAAAAATTATCAAAATTATGCGGCAAATCGTTGTGCAATTTTTTTGTTGGCTGTATCCCAGAAACCAGCCGCTAGAATTGGCTCAAACTTTAAGAGCACGTTAAGGAGGTCGCCAAGGGATCGCCTGTAAATTTTCAACCAAATCGGAAGTCATAAAAATTTATTTTTGTGTCAAAATTCCAGAAAATTTTTCAAAATTATGCCGCAAATTTTTGTGAATTTTTTTGGTGGCTATATCCCAGAAACCAGCAGCCAGAATTTGCTCAAACTTTAAGAGCACGTTAAGGAGGTCGCCAAGGGATCGCTTGTAAATTTTCAGCCAAATCGGAAGTCATGAAAATTAATTTTTGTGTCAAAATTCCAGAAAATTTTTCAAAATTATTAAAAAAATTATTTTTTTTACGTTATATCTTGGGAACCGGCCGTCAGAACCCCGCCATATTTTAACACAACGTTCCGGGAACGTCCAAGGGGCAGCCTGTAAATTTTCAGCCAAATTGGATGCCTAAAAATATTAGGTATTTAGCATCGGTTCAAACCATAATAAAACTTTAAAATGTTATCTTTTAGCAACATTTGAACCGCTTTTTTTTTATCTCAAATAAAAGTCACCCCAATTTTTGAAAGTTTTTTTTATCTCAAATAAAAAACCTCTTAAATTTTTAGAGGTTTTTTTTTGTTGATAAAACTTATAAATGTTATCTTTTTTATCGTTTAGCAAATTGTAAACCAATTTATTTATCTCAAATGTTTAATAAATGGATAAATGCAAGGGATTTTCGCTATGTGGCGCATTTTTTGATTAGTTTAGGAAAAATTTAATAAAAAAATACATGAAAATAAAATGAAATCAATTGGAATTTATTCTTTTTATCACCTTAAAACCTTAAAATAAATCCTATAAATTTACAATTCGTATTCTAATAAAGTGATTGAAAAATAAACATTCATATATTACATGTTATGATGGTCGAGTTGGTAGCGATGCCATCCATTCGGAGGGAAAAAACCGCCGATTATATTTTGATGTATTTCAAGTGATTTTCATATGAAAATCATTTGATTCAGCAGTGTTGGTGGTTTTCTAACGACCTGGGATACGTGAGAAATAAAAAGGAAAAAAGGGAAAAGATTAATTTTTGCTTTTTTTTTTGCTAAATTTTGGCCTAAAAATACAAGAGTTAACTCTTGTAAAAATTTTGTTCATGTCGTCCTAGGGATTTTATTTTATTACCACGTTGTAGACCATCCCCGAGAATGTTGATTCCAAAAATATGACCTTGGTGGGTGGTCCAGGAACCCCACCATCTGCCCTTGAAAATCGCGTTTTTCGCATTTTCAATCGCCCATAACTTTTTATTTTGTTCTGGCCGATCCATCGCGATGACCATAAGTCGATGGGCAATTTAAATACCTTTCGATTGATGGTAACCCCATGAAAATATTCCCATTGGTTTGGTCAGGAGGCTGGATTGAAATTTGGGGAATCCCAAGTAGACCTTCATTCCGTGAATTATTACTATATGAAGGAGTTGCTTCATTTGGGATTTTAGAACGTCATTGGAAAGGTAAAAGATTGATCTTTCAAATGAAATTGGCCGGATAATTTTCCGATGAAAATTGTGGATTTTCCTTTAACATCGAAAAACATCAATTTTCGATGAACTTCAAAGGTTAGTTCCAAGGTGATCCCGGTACATGATCATTCCCAAATTTTCAACGATTAAACTAGAGGATATAAGACGTGTTTTGCCACTACCCCGGTTATTATAACTCAACTGGTTTCCATACAGTGGTGGTCCAAAATTGACTCTACTGGGAAATTCAGAAAAAATTCTTTTTACTCTCCTGGGTGTATTCCAAGTGTTATAGCAAAGTGGTAGAACAAAAGTTTCCTCATTTTACTACCTCTAACACATACCAAACGGCCAGATCTCTATCTGGAAAAAAACCAAATTTTCCGATTTTTCCAATTTTTTGACAAAAAATCCAAAATTTTTTTTTTCAACCAGAAATTGATAGCGGTGATAATTATGGCATTTTTGCAATATAAAACTTTTCTCTAGGTGATTCCGTTTTCGCAGGATCGCTAAATTAAATTTCCATGCAGAGGCAATTTTGGGCCGTCACTGTATGGAAACCATTTGAGTTGGAATAACCGGGGTAGTGGTAAAACACGTCTAATATCCTCTAATTTAATAGATAATAGTCTGGAAATGATCATCGAATGGGATTACCTTGGAATTTGAACTTGAATTGAATATCATCAAAAAAAATTCATATTTTATCACAAGCATAATCTCCCCGCAATTTACAATCATCACAACACAATGCTCAGCAATATATTCCGACACCCATCACAATTGGTATCATCATCATCATTTTTTAATCCATTTCCGTGTTGCGGCCCTAGTCCAAACTGTATATATAACAATAAATCAGATCAATCGCATTTGTTCTTCATTCCAAAATTATCTTCGCTTCTATAAATGTTTACCTTTATTTTTATGTTTTCCCACTCAGTTAAATAACCGGGACTCACTAGTAATAGGAGTGAAAATTCCCAAATTAATAATTGAATCAAATAATTATCATTAGAACACCATCAACACTCCACTATCTTTTAATGCCAATCAACAAACTTAATAAAAAAAAACTAACCTTCCAACAAAATAAACCAAAACAAACCAACAAAAAAAAACAACAATAAATAAATAAATGATGGCCGTCGCCATCATGGCGTCTGACGTGTTCGCTATTTTTAATAAATGCCAAATATTTTATCCCCATTTTAATTTTATTGCACCATCTATTGGCGATAACAAGAAAATTGAATAGGAAAAATTATCGATAAAAGAATGAATTTTCTCAATCAAATCAAATCAATTTTTTCTTAAAATTTTTATATTAGGGTGACTTTAAAAAAATCATAACTTGGGAACCCGTTGAGTTTTCTGGACGTTCAGGCACGCGATCGATAGATAATTTAATTCTCTAAAAACTTCCCATATGGACCAAATGGTGTCGTAGAACAAGTTCTATAGTAAAAATCAATAAAACAGAGTAAAATTTTAAATTAATTTATTTTAATTTTTAAAACTTACTCTGATTTATTGATTTTCTTATAGAACTTGTTCTAGAACACCATTTGGTCTATATGGGAAGTTTTTAGAGAATTAAATTATCTATCGATCGCGTCCCTGAACGTCCAGAAAACTCAACGGGTTCCCAAGTTATGATTGTTTAAAGGTCACCCTAATATAAAAATTTTAAGAAAAAATTGATTTTTTATATTAGGGTGACTTTAAAAAATTCATAACTTGGGAACCCGTTGAGTTTTCTGGACGTTCAGGCACGCGATCGATAGCTAATTTAATTCTCTAAAAACTTCCCATATGGACGACATGGGGTCGTAGAACAAGTTCTATAAGAAAAATCAATAAATCAGAGTAAGTTTTAAAAATTAAAATAAATAAATCATAGTAAGTTGTTAAAATTATGGATTTTTCTTATAGAACTTGTTCTACGACCCCATTTGGTCTATATGGGAAGTTTTTAGAGAATTAAATTATCTATCGATCGCGTCCCTGAACGTCCAGAAAACTCATCGGGTTCCCAAGTTATGATTTTTTTAAGGTCACCCTAATATAAAAATTTTAAGAAAACATTGATTTTTTATATTAGGGTGACCTTAAAACCATCATAACTTGGGAACCCGTTGAGTTTTCTGGACGTTCAGGCACGCGATCGATAGATAATTAAATTCTCTAAAAACTTCCCATATGGACCAATAGGTGTCGTAGAACAAGTTCTATAGTAAAAATCAATAAAACAGAGTAAAATTTTAAAATTATTGATTTTTACTATAGAACTTGTTCTACGACCCCATTTGGTCCATATGGGAAGTTTTTAGAGAATTTAATTATCTATCGATCGCGTGCCTGAACGTCCAGAAAACTCAACGGGTTCCCAAGTTATGATGGTTTTAAGGTCACCCTAATACAAAAAATCAATGTTTTCTTAAAATTTTTATATTAGGGTGACCTTAAAAAAATCATAACTCGGGAACCCGATGAGTTTTCTTGACGTTCAAGGACGCGATCGATAGATAATTTAATTCTCTAAAAACTTCCCATATAGACCAAATGGGGTCGTAGAACAAGTTCTATAAGAAAAATCAATAAATCAGAGTAAGTTATAAAAATTAAAATAAATAAATCAGAGTAAGTTTTTAAAATTATGGATTTTTCTTATAGAACTTGTTCTACGACCCCATTTGGTCTATATGGGAAGTTTTTAGAGAATTAAATTATCTATCGATCGCGTCCCTGAACGTCTAGAAAACTCATCGGGTTCCGGAGTTATGATTTTTTTAAGGTCACCCTAATATAAAAATTTTAAGAAAACATTGATTTTTTATATTAGGGTGACCTTAAAACCATCATAACTTGGGAACCCGTTGAGTTTTCTGGACGTTCAGGCACGCGATCGATAGATAATTAAATTCACTAAAAACTTCCCATATGGACTAATAGGTGTCGTAGAACAAGTTCTATAGTAAAAATCAATAAATCAGTGTAAAATTTTTAAATTATTGAATTTTACTATAGAACTTGTTCTACGACCCCATTTGGTCCATATGGGAAGTTTTTAGAGAATTTAATTATCTATCGATCGCGTGCCTGAACGTCCAGAAAACTCAACGGGTTCCCAAGTTATGACGGTTTTAAGGCCACCCTAATATAAAAAATCAATGTTTTCTTAAAATTTTTATATTAGGGTGACCTTAAAAAAATCATAACTTGGGAACCCGATGAGATTTCTGGACGTTCAGGGACGCGATCGATAGATAATTTAATTCTCTAAAAACTTCCCATATAGACCAAATGGGATCGTAGAACAAGTTCTATAAGAAAAATCAATAAATCAGAGTAAGTTTTAAAAATTAAAATAAATAAATCAGAGTAAGTTTTTAAAATTATGGAATTTACTTATAGAACTTGTTCTACGACCCCATTTGGTCTATATGGGAAGTTATTAGAGAATTAAATTATCTATCGATCGCGTCCCTGAACGTCCAGAAAACTCATCGGGTTCCCAAGTTATGATTTTTTTAAGGTCACCCTAATATAAAAATTTTAAGAAAACATTGATGTTTTATATTAGGGTGACCTTAAAACCATCATAACTTGGGAACCCGTTGAGTTTTCTGGACGTTCAGGCACGCGATCGATAGATAATTAAATTCTCTAAAAGCTTCCCATATGGACCAAATGGGGTCGTAGAACAAGTCGAAGTGGACGAGCGAGTCAACGAACGAAGTGGACGAGCGAGTCAACGAACGAAGTGGACGAGCGAGTCAACGAACGAAGTGGACGAGCGAGTCAACGAACGAAGTGGACGAGCGAGTCAACGAACGAAGTGGACGAGCGAGTCAACGAACGAAGTGGACGAGCGAGTCAACGAACGAAGTGGACGAGCGAGTCAACGAACGAAGTGGACGAGCGAGTCAACGAACGAAGTGGACGAGCGAGTCAACGAACGAAGTGGACGAGCGAGTCAACGAACGAAGTGGACGAGCGAGTCAACGAACGAAGTGGACGAGCGAGTCAACGAACGAAGTGGACGAGCGAGTCAACGAACGAAGTGGACGAGCGAGTCAACGAACGAAGTGGACGAGCGAGTCAACGAACGAAGTGGACGAGCGAGTCAACGAACGAAGTGGACGAGCGAGTCAACGAACGAAGTGGACGAGCGAGTCAACGAACGAAGTGGACGAGCGAGTCAACGAACGAAGTGGACGAGCGAGTCAACGAACGAAGTGGACGAGCGAGTCAACGAACGAAGTGGACGAGCGAGTCAACGAACGAAGTGGACGAGCGAGTCAACGAACGAAGTGGACGAGCGAGTCAACGAACGAAGTGGACGAGCGAGTCAACGAACGAAGTGGACGAGCGAGTCAACGAACGAAGTGGACGAGCGAGTCAACGAACGAAGTGGACGAGCGAGTCAACGAACGAAGTGGACGAGCGAGTCAACGAACGAAGTGGACGAGCGAGTCAACGAACGAAGTGGACGAGCGAGTCAACGAACGAAGTGGACGAGCGAGTCAACGAACGAAGTGGACGAGCGAGTCAACGAACGAAGTGGACGAGCGAGTCAACGAACGAAGTGGACGAGCGAGTCAACGAACGAAGTGGACGAGCGAGTCAACGAACGAAGTGGACGAGCGAGTCAACGAACGAAGTGGACGAGCGAGTCAACGAACGAAGTGGACGAGCGAGTCAACGAACGAAGTGGACGAGCGAGTCAACGAACGAAGT
This sequence comes from Dilophus febrilis, assembly GCA_958336335.1. Classification (NCBI taxonomy): domain Eukaryota; kingdom Metazoa; phylum Arthropoda; class Insecta; order Diptera; family Bibionidae; genus Dilophus; species Dilophus febrilis. Next base: position 41,257,831 of record OY284472.1, read on the forward strand.
GGACGAGCGAGTCAACGAACGAAGTGGACGAGCGAGTCAACGAACGAAGTGGACGAGCGAGTCAACGAACGAAGTGGACGAGCGAGTCAACGAACGAAGTGGACGAGCGAGTCAACGAACGAAGTGGACGAGCGAGTCAACGAACGAAGTGGACGAGCGAGTCAACGAACGAAGTGGACGAGCGAGTCAACGAACGAAGTGGACGAGCGAGTCAACGAACGAAGTGGACGAGCGAGTCAACGAACGAAGTGGACGAGCGAGTCAACGAACGAAGTGGACGAGCGAGTCAACGAACGAAGTGGACGAGCGAGTCAACGAACGAAGTGGACGAGCGAGTCAACGAACGAAGTGGACGAGCGAGTCAACGAACGAAGTGGACGAGCGAGTCAACGAACGAAGTGGACGAGCGAGTCAACGAACGAAGTGGACGAGCGAGTCAACGAACGAAGTGGACGAGCGAGTCAACGAACGAAGTGGACGAGCGAGTCAACGAACGAAGTGGACGAGCGAGTCAACGAACGAAGTGGACGAGCGAGTCAACGAACGAAGTGGACGAGCGAGTCAACGAACGAAGTGGACGAGCGAGTCAACGAACGAAGTGGACGAGCGAGTCAACGAACGAAGTGGACGAGCGAGTCAACGAACGAAGTGGACGAGCGAGTCAACGAACGAAGTGGACGAGCGAGTCAACGAACGAAGTGGACGAGCGAGTCAACGAACGAAGTGGACGAGCGAGTCAACGAACGAAGTGGACGAGCGAGTCAACGAACGAAGTGGACGAGCGAGTCAACGAACGAAGTGGACGAGCGAGTCAACGAACGAAGTGGACGAGCGAGTCAACGAACGAAGTGGACGAGCGAGTCAACGAACGAAGTGGACGAGCGAGTCAACGAACGAAGTGGACGAGCGAGTCAACGAACGAAGTGGACGAGCGAGTCAACGAACGAAGTGGACGAGCGAGTCAACGAACGAAGTGGACGAGCGAGTCAACGAACGAAGTGGACGAGCGAGTCAACGAACGAAGTGGACGAGCGAGTCAACGAACGAAGTGGACGAGCGAGTCAACGAACGAAGTGGACGAGCGAGTCAACGAACGAAGTGGACGAGCGAGTCAACGAACGAAGTGGACGAGCGAGTCAACGAACGAAGTGGACGAGCGAGTCAACGAACGAAGTGGACGAGCGAGTCAACGAACGAAGTGGACGAGCGAGTCAACGAACGAAGTGGACGAGCGAGTCAACGAACGAAGTGGACGAGCGAGTCAACGAACGAAGTGGACGAGCGAGTCAACGAACGAAGTGGACGAGCGAGTCAACGAACGAAGTGGACGAGCGAGTCAACGAACGAAGTGGACGAGCGAGTCAACGAACGAAGTGGACGAGCGAGTCAACGAACGAAGTGGACGAGCGAGTCAACGAACGAAGTGGACGAGCGAGTCAACGAACGAAGTGGACGAGCGAGTCAACGAACGAAGTGGACGAGCGAGTCAACGAACGAAGTGGACGAGCGAGTCAACGAACGAAGTGGACGAGCGAGTCAACGAACGAAGTGGACGAGCGAGTCAACGAACGAAGTGGACGAGCGAGTCAACGAACGAAGTGGACGAGCGAGTCAACGAACGAAGTGGACGAGCGAGTCAACGAACGAAGTGGACGAGCGAGTCAACGAACGAAGTGGACGAGCGAGTCAACGAACGAAGTGGACGAGCGAGTCAACGAACGAAGTGGACGAGCGAGTCAACGAACGAAGTGGACGAGCGAGTCAACGAACGAAGTGGACGAGCGAGTCAACGAACGAAGTGGACGAGCGAGTCAACGAACGAAGTGGACGAGCGAGTCAACGAACGAAGTGGACGAGCGAGTCAACGAACGAAGTGGACGAGCGAGTCAACGAACGAAGTGGACGAGCGAGTCAACGAACGAAGTGGACGAGCGAGTCAACGAACGAAGTGGACGAGCGAGTCAACGAACGAAGTGGACGAGCGAGTCAACGAACGAAGTGGACGAGCGAGTCAACGAACGAAGTGGACGAGCGAGTCAACGAACGAAGTGGACGAGCGAGTCAACGAACGAAGTGGACGAGCGAGTCAACGAACGAAGTGGACGAGCGAGTCAACGAACGAAGTGGACGAGCGAGTCAACGAACGAAGTGGACGAGCGAGTCAACGAACGAAGTGGACGAGCGAGTCAACGAACGAAGTGGACGAGCGAGTCAACGAACGAAGTGGACGAGCGAGTCAACGAACGAAGTGGACGAGCGAGTCAACGAACGAAGTGGACGAGCGAGTCAACGAACGAAGTGGACGAGCGAGTCAACGAACGAAGTGGACGAGCGAGTCAACGAACGAAGTGGACGAGCGAGTCAACGAACGAAGTGGACGAGCGAGTCAACGAACGAAGTGGACGAGCGAGTCAACGAACGAAGTGGACGAGCGAGTCAACGAACGAAGTGGACGAGCGAGTCAACGAACGAAGTGGACGAGCGAGTCAACGAACGAAGTGGACGAGCGAGTCAACGAACGAAGTGGACGAGCGAGTCAACGAACGAAGTGGACGAGCGAGTCAACGAACGAAGTGGACGAGCGAGTCAACGAACGAAGTGGACGAGCGAGTCAACGAACGAAGTGGACGAGCGAGTCAACGAACGAAGTGGACGAGCGAGTCAACGAACGAAGTGGACGAGCGAGTCAACGAACGAAGTGGACGAGCGAGTCAACGAACGAAGTGGACGAGCGAGTCAACGAACGAAGTGGACGAGCGAGTCAACGAACGAAGTGGACGAGCGAGTCAACGAACGAAGTGGACGAGCGAGTCAACGAACGAAGTGGACGAGCGAGTCAACGAACGAAGTGGACGAGCGAGTCAACGAACGAAGTGGACGAGCGAGTCAACGAACGAAGTGGACGAGCGAGTCAACGAACGAAGTGGACGAGCGAGTCAACGAACGAAGTGGACGAGCGAGTCAACGAACGAAGTGGACGAGCGAGTCAACGAACGAAGTGGACGAGCGAGTCAACGAACGAAGTGGACGAGCGAGTCAACGAACGAAGTGGACGAGCGAGTCAACGAACGAAGTGGACGAGCGAGTCAACGAACGAAGTGGACGAGCGAGTCAACGAACGAAGTGGACGAGCGAGTCAACGAACGAAGTGGACGAGCGAGTCAACGAACGAAGTGGACGAGCGAGTCAACGAACGAAGTGGACGAGCGAGTCAACGAACGAAGTGGACGAGCGAGTCAACGAACGAAGTGGACGAGCGAGTCAACGAACGAAGTGGACGAGCGAGTCAACGAACGAAGTGGACGAGCGAGTCAACGAACGAAGTGGACGAGCGAGTCAACGAACGAAGTGGACGAGCGAGTCAACGAACGAAGTGGACGAGCGAGTCAACGAACGAAGTGGACGAGCGAGTCAACGAACGAAGTGGACGAGCGAGTCAACGAACGAAGTGGACGAGCGAGTCAACGAACGAAGTGGACGAGCGAGTCAACGAACGAAGTGGACGAGCGAGTCAACGAACGAAGTGGACGAGCGAGTCAACGAACGAAGTGGACGAGCGAGTCAACGAACGAAGTGGACGAGCGAGTCAACGAACGAAGTGGACGAGCGAGTCAACGAACGAAGTGGACGAGCGAGTCAACGAACGAAGTGGACGAGCGAGTCAACGAACGAAGTGGACGAGCGAGTCAACGAACGAAGTGGACGAGCGAGTCAACGAACGAAGTGGACGAGCGAGTCAACGAACGAAGTGGACGAGCGAGTCAACGAACGAAGTGGACGAGCGAGTCAACGAACGAAGTGGACGAGCGAGTCAACGAACGAAGTGGACGAGCGAGTCAACGAACGAAGTGGACGAGCGAGTCAACGAACGAAGTGGACGAGCGAGTCAACGAACGAAGTGGACGAGCGAGTCAACGAACGAAGTGGACGAGCGAGTCAACGAACGAAGTGGACGAGCGAGTCAACGAACGAAGTGGACGAGCGAGTCAACGAACGAAGTGGACGAGCGAGTCAACGAACGAAGTGGACGAGCGAGTCAACGAACGAAGTGGACGAGCGAGTCAACGAACGAAGTGGACGAGCGAGTCAACGAACGAAGTGGACGAGCGAGTCAACGAACGAAGTGGACGAGCGAGTCAACGAACGAAGTGGACGAGCGAGTCAACGAACGAAGTGGACGAGCGAGTCAACGAACGAAGTGGACGAGCGAGTCAACGAACGAAGTGGACGAGCGAGTCAACGAACGAAGTGGACGAGCGAGTCAACGAACGAAGTGGACGAGCGAGTCAACGAACGAAGTGGACGAGCGAGTCAACGAACGAAGTGGACGAGCGAGTCAACGAACGAAGTGGACGAGCGAGTCAACGAACGAAGTGGACGAGCGAGTCAACGAACGAAGTGGACGAGCGAGTCAACGAACGAAGTGGACGAGCGAGTCAACGAACGAAGTGGACGAGCGAGTCAACGAACGAAGTGGACGAGCGAGTCAACGAACGAAGTGGACGAGCGAGTCAACGAACGAAGTGGACGAGCGAGTCAACGAACGAAGTGGACGAGCGAGTCAACGAACGAAGTGGACGAGCGAGTCAACGAACGAAGTGGACGAGCGAGTCAACGAACGAAGTGGACGAGCGAGTCAACGAACGAAGTGGACGAGCGAGTCAACGAACGAAGTGGACGAGCGAGTCAACGAACGAAGTGGACGAGCGAGTCAACGAACGAAGTGGACGAGCGAGTCAACGAACGAAGTGGACGAGCGAGTCAACGAACGAAGTGGACGAGCGAGTCAACGAACGAAGTGGACGAGCGAGTCAACGAACGAAGTGGACGAGCGAGTCAACGAACGAAGTGGACGAGCGAGTCAACGAACGAAGTGGACGAGCGAGTCAACGAACGAAGTGGACGAGCGAGTCAACGAACGAAGTGGACGAGCGAGTCAACGAACGAAGTGGACGAGCGAGTCAACGAACGAAGTGGACGAGCGAGTCAACGAACGAAGTGGACGAGCGAGTCAACGAACGAAGTGGACGAGCGAGTCAACGAACGAAGTGGACGAGCGAGTCAACGAACGAAGTGGACGAGCGAGTCAACGAACGAAGTGGACGAGCGAGTCAACGAACGAAGTGGACGAGCGAGTCAACGAACGAAGTGGACGAGCGAGTCAACGAACGAAGTGGACGAGCGAGTCAACGAACGAAGTGGACGAGCGAGTCAACGAACGAAGTGGACGAGCGAGTCAACGAACGAAGTGGACGAGCGAGTCAACGAACGAAGTGGACGAGCGAGTCAACGAACGAAGTGGACGAGCGAGTCAACGAACGAAGTGGACGAGCGAGTCAACGAACGAAGTGGACGAGCGAGTCAACGAACGAAGTGGACGAGCGAGTCAACGAACGAAGTGGACGAGCGAGTCAACGAACGAAGTGGACGAGCGAGTCAACGAACGAAGTGGACGAGCGAGTCAACGAACGAAGTGGACGAGCGAGTCAACGAACGAAGTGGACGAGCGAGTCAACGAACGAAGTGGACGAGCGAGTCAACGAACGAAGTGGACGAGCGAGTCAACGAACGAAGTGGACGAGCGAGTCAACGAACGAAGTGGACGAGCGAGTCAACGAACGAAGTGGACGAGCGAGTCAACGAACGAAGTGGACGAGCGAGTCAACGAACGAAGTGGACGAGCGAGTCAACGAACGAAGTGGACGAGCGAGTCAACGAACGAAGTGGACGAGCGAGTCAACGAACGAAGTGGACGAGCGAGTCAACGAACGAAGTGGACGAGCGAGTCAACGAACGAAGTGGACGAGCGAGTCAACGAACGAAGTGGACGAGCGAGTCAACGAACGAAGTGGACGAGCGAGTCAACGAACGAAGTGGACGAGCGAGTCAACGAACGAAGTGGACGAGCGAGTCAACGAACGAAGTGGACGAGCGAGTCAACGAACGAAGTGGACGAGCGAGTCAACGAACGAAGTGGACGAGCGAGTCAACGAACGAAGTGGACGAGCGAGTCAACGAACGAAGTGGACGAGCGAGTCAACGAACGAAGTGGACGAGCGAGTCAACGAACGAAGTGGACGAGCGAGTCAACGAACGAAGTGGACGAGCGAGTCAACGAACGAAGTGGACGAGCGAGTCAACGAACGAAGTGGACGAGCGAGTCAACGAACGAAGTGGACGAGCGAGTCAACGAACGAAGTGGACGAGCGAGTCAACGAACGAAGTGGACGAGCGAGTCAACGAACGAAGTGGACGAGCGAGTCAACGAACGAAGTGGACGAGCGAGTCAACGAACGAAGTGGACGAGCGAGTCAACGAACGAAGTGGACGAGCGAGTCAACGAACGAAGTGGACGAGCGAGTCAACGAACGAAGTGGACGAGCGAGTCAACGAACGAAGTGGACGAGCGAGTCAACGAACGAAGTGGACGAGCGAGTCAACGAACGAAGTGGACGAGCGAGTCAACGAACGAAGTGGACGAGCGAGTCAACGAACGAAGTGGACGAGCGAGTCAACGAACGAAGTGGACGAGCGAGTCAACGAACGAAGTGGACGAGCGAGTCAACGAACGAAGTGGACGAGCGAGTCAACGAACGAAGTGGACGAGCGAGTCAACGAACGAAGTGGACGAGCGAGTCAACGAACGAAGTGGACGAGCGAGTCAACGAACGAAGTGGACGAGCGAGTCAACGAACGAAGTGGACGAGCGAGTCAACGAACGAAGTGGACGAGCGAGTCAACGAACGAAGTGGACGAGCGAGTCAACGAACGAAGTGGACGAGCGAGTCAACGAACGAAGTGGACGAGCGAGTCAACGAACGAAGTGGACGAGCGAGTCAACGAACGAAGTGGACGAGCGAGTCAACGAACGAAGTGGACGAGCGAGTCAACGAACGAAGTGGACGAGCGAGTCAACGAACGAAGTGGACGAGCGAGTCAACGAACGAAGTGGACGAGCGAGTCAACGAACGAAGTGGACGAGCGAGTCAACGAACGAAGTGGACGAGCGAGTCAACGAACGAAGTGGACG